>JAVTVY010006081.1:0-37599 GCA_036873755.1 Hanleya hanleyi
CAAACTTTCCATGTACAGATCTACATGTGAAGTTTTGCCCAACAAAAACCTTATCAATGGAAACGTACAAAGTCTAAACTGCAATAATTACGACAAAAATTCATATTTAATGTCATGTTTCATAAATAGCACATGCACATCATCGAATCACATTGAACTTGGGTAGCAAGTGTCAAACTCATCCAATGAAAGCTGACAGCTTCAGAAAACTGTCCATGTACATTATTATTGGCAGATTACTTAGACAAAACCCTCAAAATTTGAACAAAAATTAATATTTCATCTCCTAAATAGCACAGGTACATCCTCCAATCATAAGAAACATGTGTACCAAGTTTCGTAATCATCCAATGAAAGCTGACAACTGCAACACACTTTCTAAGTACAGATGTACATGTGCACTTTAGCTAAACGGAAAACTATCATAGGGATTTTAACATTGGAGCACCCCAGGGGTAGTACTCCCAGGTGGCATACCCATTCCATATATATATATATTTTTTAATATATTTTTCTAATTTTTCTAGATTTTTTTTAACTTGCTAAACCAAAAACTTTATTTCCTGGCCTGGGACACCGACACCGACATCCTCTTCCACCCTCACAATATCTCCCCTTTACTTCGTAAGGCGAGATAATAGGGCAGAAAAGTTACATGCACCTCGAAAATACATCATAATTACCTTGTACGACATAATATCTTCATAATCTTTAAGAAAGAGACCAATTCCCCAATTTCTGTACGTTGTTGTTGTTCTGTACTCCCGCTGCGGAAAGCGACACCTGGTGGCGAGGTTGACTGCAAATTGCTAACTCCTCAATGATTGGTACGTCCGGGAAACGGTCCCTAAATGAAATAGTCATTATTACAGTTTGTAATTCAGGAATATATCTTTTATCATGTCAGTGTTATTGAACACAATATCCATATCGAACAATATAGAAATATATTCTTGAAAAGGTTGGCGCATGAAACTTCACACAGAGATTTGTCCAACTTATTTTGAACATGTGCAGGTAAATGTTTCAGTTCATTCCTTGCACCTGTGCTTTGGGCAAGTATGTCACACGTAAATTCAATAGTTGTCATTGTTTTGCTTTTTCTGTAGATTAAAGTGATCGTAAGCCCCCAAGTAAAGTTTCCATCAAATGAAAGACCATTGCAAACAGTGTGGGAAAATATTTATTTAAAGTTTTTACCATTTCATTACACAGAATAAACTGCAATTAAAGCATGGTAGTCTATGGTGCTCTGTTTCAACCATATTTAGGTCCAGTGACGTCACACTGCCTTAATACATATATTTCAAACTGTGTATGCACTTTCCAATGCTTGATTCAAGCTTAAGGTGTGTATACTTTGAGTTTCAACATAGACGCACTGTTCCAATGTGCATGTTTTACCAAAATCTGGGAGACGGCGACTCCTGAGTGTCAAGTCAATTTGAATCTTGCATTTAATTTCCCCGATTTTGGAACATGCACATTGGTACAGTGAGTCTGTGTTGAAACTCAAAGTATACATACCTTAAACTCGAATCAAGCATTGGAAAGTGCATACTTAGTTTGAAATATATGTATTAAGGCAGTGTGACGTCACTGGACCTAAATATAATTGCAACAGACCACCATAGAATACCATGCTTTAATTGCAGTTTACTCGTGTAATAAAATCGTAAAAAAATAAATAAATATTTCCGACACTGTTCGCAATGGTCTTTCATTTGATGGAAACTTTGATTATGATCACATGAACTTTACTTGAGGGTTTACGATCACTTTAAGTAATTTTTGCCCCAAAAACAACAACATTGCGTTCCAAATGAAGTACCCATAATTCCCGGTGAAAATCGTGTTGGACAGGGTGTCATGGAAACACAGATTTTGAAAATCCACTTTCAACATTCTCTAGATTGTGGTTTCCAATGTATCGTGGGTATTTCACACATTCCACTTGTTTTATCCCCTCTCTATTGTTAAGATGAGTATCGTATTGTAATACGTAATAGTCGGAGTTGAAGTGAAATAGTTTTGCCCGATTTTCCACCCAGAAAAGCAGAAATGTTTAAGATAAATGACGAAAAGATCACTGTTCTGGTACTCAACATGGCCGCCATTTTGAATTGTCTTATGATGCTGTGCTCTTGGTATCATGCAAATAGGCTCAAAATTACCCCCAATATGATAAGCTACAAATTTACGGCGGTCTCTTTTTTGTCGTTGCGAAGACAGGATAGAAAGTTTGTTAATGGCATTTGGGGCATATCAGCCCCAAAAAATGAAGCAGCAAGGGCAGACCAGATTTTGAAATATCAACAGAAAACGGAGACACCAAATGAAAAACAAGAAAGAAGCCACTGAAGAAGCTGATATCCAGCGAAGAAAAGAGTAAGAAAGTAAACCAAGAATATTCAAACGAGAGTAGCTCATCAAGTCAGGGTATTGGGACATGCAGACACGTTGCAAACGGTACCGTGAAATGCTCGATTTAATAATAAGCTATCATTGTAAAAATGCCCTTGGCTATACCTGGTAATGGTTAGTTGGATCCTATTCTCCGATATCATCGATTGGTTGGTTGGTTGGTAGGTCTCATCATCCGAGGTTACCACAATTGTTCACACAATGGCATTTCTTAGTTGATAGATGTCATCGTTCCAGGATAACGGCTGGTTGGCTTACAATTAATTTTCAGCAGTCCTGACGTTGGTTATACCTTGTGGATCATTATTGTGGTTGGACGGGTTCTGGTTAGTTGACCGAAATCAACCAGGAGCGGATCAGTGAACAACATCTATATCTTACGGTCAGAATCGGACGGGGGCTAAAACACACATCAGATAAAATCAAACGAAAGAAATACAATGAACATGTACAATATTTCTTTTTATAATTATATAATTAACACAATAGCTAATTGTTAAAAAAAGGTAGGCTGCCCAATATGTTATCGAATAGAAAATGCCCACACTAATTTGGCCCGAAATACATGTATTAACTTAACATATTAATTAAAAAAAACAATCGGGTATTTTTACAAGTAAAATTTTTCTCTGAAATTTTTTTTATTCTTATGTAGAAATGGCTTCATGTGGAGGGTGGGGGGAGGGGGTACAATCAATACCAAATTGTGATTTCTATATTTTTAGAATATCGAATAGAAAAGAATTGGTAATCACCGACCACTGGTCACCGGGTGCCATCATCAGTAGCTGTACCGACGCCGCCACTGATGTAGCTTAGCAGTGTAGGTGTTAGTTCTTGTCAGTTATTCAGTTATTGTTTTTAGTTGAAATGGTTTCTCATCTCAATAACATAATATTCATGAATCAGCAGTTTCATATCAAGTTCTAGAATTATCGTAGTCTAAACAACGACTGGCTGGTTCATAATTCCTTGTCCGAATACTGGCTAGTTGGTAGTTCCATATCGCTGTTTAAGGTTACCGGTTGACTGGTTCACACACCTCCGTCATGTCCTTTTAATTCGAATGGTACCGATTGGTGGACAGACTTCTGTTCCTGATTGATACCGGCCAACACAATTAAGCTCCTCGCTAATTCGGGAAAAGCTCGCAGACTGTACCGGTCGCAAAAGTTTACCGGTCACGAAAGGTGAAAACCGTTGAAAAAAATCCAAAGATTTCCAATAGAGGACACGGCGAGAATGATTGATCAATGTTATTTGTACTTTTCGCAAAATAATGCCTTTCTTCCACTATATCGTGTACGGGTATTGTTGTTGTTGTTTTTGTTATGATGATTATGATGATGATTATTATTATTGGCCACTATATCGTTTACGGGTATTGTTGTTGTTGTTTTTGTTATGATGATTATGATGATTATTATTATTGGCCACTATATCGTTTACGGGTATTGTTGTTGTTGTTATGATGATTATGATGATGATTATTATTATTGGCCACTATATCGTTTACGGGTATTGTTGCTGTTGTTGTTGTTATGATGATTATGATGATGATTATTATTATTGGCCACTATATCGTTTACGGGTATTGTTGTTGTTGTTATGATGATTATGATGATGATTATTATTATTGGCCACTATATCGTTTACGGGTATTGTTGCTGTTGTTGTTGTTATGATGATTATGATGACTTATTATTGCCCACTATATGATTTACGGGTATTGTTGCTGTTGTTGTTAACATGATTATGATGATGATTATTATTATTGGCCACTATATCGTTTACTGTTGTTGTTGTTGTTAAGCAAAAGTTACCAAACAGATGTGACGATTTTTTTTATTGGATTCACGTGACTGAGATATACACCATAATTCAACTTGGAAATTGCTTTGTAGGCTATTTAAAACGTTTATTTTGTGCAAACTTGGGCTTGATGTTAACGGTAGTACGACGAAAAGGTATTAAGATTATCTCCGCGGTAATTATTTTTGGACGACTGAATATTGAACGTCGGATTTGACGACTGTAACTAAAAAGAACCGAATCCGAGCATTACGTAGTAACGATGATCTGCAAGATAGGACATTAACACTATCTGGTCTTGGCTTTTTGGAACATGCCCAGGCCTGTTGATTCAGTTTGACCCCCTACATGTAATTATTTTTTAACACCTTAGCTAGTAAGCTGAAACTTACCACAATGTAAATAAAATCCAAGATAGCAGCATGATGACGTCGCATTGACGTCATTTTATAAAAAAGCATTTGTTTGTACTAGTTTTAGAATTCTGTATTGATGTAATTTCTCAGCAAAAACTGCATGGTAAATTTGTGAATACTAATCTGATGTGAAATGAAATGGCTTTTTTTCACTTTTCATCGTGGATTTTGTATTCCTCCACGATCTTGGGGATATACAAATAGATTCAAAATTACCCAAACACGGTGTGTCAGCTCTCGCAAGTTTGTCGTTCCGGAGATTGGGCAGAAAAATTGCAAAGGGGAGGGGGGGTCATAAATTCAAATTCCAGGACTGTGTTAAACTGGTTGGGAGTGAATGGCGATAAATGTTTTTGTCGCCTGAACCACTGGTCCATTTGATTATGTTTACAGTAATCCCGTAGTTCCAGAACTGCCACAAATTATAATTTTGCATAAATCCCCAAGAATCACCAGGGACTGAATTGTCAACCAACTTAATGTGGCCGCGCACAAACCACATTACACAAACTGGTCATATTACAGAAAGGTGGCGATTTTGTGATCACCAAATTGGGTCATTGTCGGGTTTCGAGCGCAACTCCTAATAAAAAAATAAGTAAATCCTATCCTGAATATTTAAAAAAAAAATCCTAACCCTAAGCAAAATCCTAAGCTTCTGACGGCAGTCTAATTCAAACCTAAGAGACTAGGCCCTATGGTATCTATATAGCTACCACCTACCTATCCTACTAAGTACTGAGGAGAGCGATGAAACTCGACAACAACCCCTTCGGTGAATTATGGCTGAAATTGTTAAACAAATATGGATTATCTTTCTTTCAAGGACGTTGTGACAAGGTTGGAACCCACATTATAACAACTAAAGGAAATAAGATGGGAAACCTTATAAAACAAGAAGCTTTTGAGATTGTATAAAATTGTTCTTCAAAAGGACAACCCATTTTATATGAAGTTATTTTGCAAAAGCCTAAACTTTGAAACTTTTCTGCGAGGAAAAGTGAACAAAGGCTGTTTTATTTCACATCAGATTGTTATTTACTAATTTATCATGCAGTTTACGCGAAAAAAACACATATATAACGAGTTTTTTTTAACTGACGTCGCTGATTTATTTTTACATTTCCTAGTGGAGTTTGACCTAAAAATATGGTATGGCAAGTATCAGCAATCTAGCCTTAGAGACCGCGAAATATATCGGGCCCTTTCCGCTTTAGGGACAGATTTAGTTAAATCTCATTTTTTTAATATTCTTTGCATCTGTGATATGCAATTCTATTTCACGAAAGTCGCTTAAATATTGTGTTATTTGCATCTTCATAAATTAGGACTCGACTGATTAGTGCCTCTTACTATCAGTCTTATAATTTGTTGCAATTGTAATATTTCATTAACTCAAATACATTCGCGGATGTGAGGTAATGTTTAGCGCTTATAATTCTGTAAATACAAAAAACAGGGTTCAATTTTCCAAGGACGGCAGCAGACCTATTCTGTTTTGTAAGATTTTTATTACTGATAAACATTCTGTGTGCCTGTGAATTTCCAAGTTGTTATCTAGAGTATCCGTCACCATTGTCAGTACACTGGTAAACTAACACCAAAAGGGAAACTTTCCGGGGTAACAAAGTAATCCGTTCAAAACCTGCTCACCGCAAGAGAGAGAAGTAAACCTGTAAATAACAGAACAAAACAATCCACGGGACCCAAAAAGAACCCAAGTCGGCTGACTTACCGATTCATAACATCAATAAATCGGAATGTGCTTATCTGGTACTATTCAGCTTACAGAGCATTCAGTGTGAATTGTGTTATGCAGACTAGTAACAGTTACATTTCAAAGGCTGAAATAATAGTAAAGCAGCTATACATGGAACCGAAGTTGTGAAAATAGAACATAAACCAGATCTCAGCCTCAAACAAAGGTATGTCGATAAGCTCATCACGGAAGAACTCAAGACACCGTCGTTGAGCCGGCAGCATGGCCTAGTGGCAAGCAGAAGTTTTCTAGTGAAAGAGGGCTGGTCAATCCGTTTCATTGCCCCATCTCGATAGTAACTTCCATGATAATAGCTCACTGTTATATATACGTTTCGTTAAGCCACGTTTACAGTGAAATTCGCATTAGTTTGTTATATAGACTAGTATACGTTTTGCTGGAATGGACAAGCTGCACAACCGCAGAACTGATGAATGGCTCCTCCTCCAGCAAAACTACCAGCTGCTGTGATTAGTTTCATCAACATAACATTTTGGTGAAATCAGTTTTAAATCTGTAACGTTGGGGTTACAAAAGCTGTTTCCCTATTAAATTCCGGTGAATTCCAATGAGTCGGTGCTGTTTTGTTAACCATATCATGCTTGGGGGTCCATTGGGTTTAAACTGTTTTCATTTTTAAAGGGTATTGAAACACTGACGCTTTATATTGGGAAGAGAAAGTAACTAGTCAAGTGTTATGTCTCCATTCGTTCCGGCCCTATCAGGCAAAAAAAAATCCCTTCTTTCTTTACCCTTTATTTTCTGCAGAGAGTTTGGTGGCTGTGAAGAGTCGCTGCGTCCGTCAAAATTTTTTTAAAACGGGCATAAAGCTATTGCAGCAGATCACCGGACCCATAGCAATGGAAAATTCAATCGACCTTTAGGAAGAGTATTTTGTTGTCCACGAATATGGAAGACATTTTGGCATCCAACCTACAGAACAAAAATCTGTCGATTCAAGACGCTTCAATCACGCTTACCGCAAAGAGTTTTAAACCGGTTATCTTGCCACTTCTGTTAATTTATCAATAATGCTAGCTCGAAACAGGATGCAAATTTTAATATTTTCCTGGATATATCATAGCCACTTCATTTAAACAGGGATTCAATGTTAACAAAGGCCTATGTTATCCATTCCAGCAAAACCCGAAAGAGACTTACGAACTTGTACATAGCGACTCTGATTTACTTCTATTGATATCTCCTGCTAATCTATCATTGTTATTTATTATTTATTTATTTATTTATTTATTTATTTATTTATATATTTAGCGCTGGAAAAGATATTAAAAGAAAACAAAGAAATGTACCGCGAAATCCAAATAAAACATTGAGTTGATGGGCCGCGAAATCCGAATGGGAAGCGGCCCTTAAACTACAATTTCAATCAATCAATCAATCAAATCAAAGGCCTAGATGTTGGTAACCCACAGTCATTTTGTTCAACAGTGACTGCAGTGGTCGGTGATCGTCAATAATCGTTTTCTCAATAGTTCAATTATATTACAACTATTTCGTGAAAGATCATTCTTTCATATGACGAATATAGACCTACACCAAACGTGAATCTGGCGATGGGCTAGCTTCCCATTTAAATGATCTGTCCAACAGTAGACGTATATAACATGGTTATTCTATGGATAACGATTTCTTTATTGCTGTGGAGCTGACGTTTCATTGGATATACTTTCAAATGTTTTCAAAGCTATTGAACTACATGGCACAGACGAGCGTATATACACAAATGGATAGCAAGCAAAAAATGTCATCAAAACAATCATATCACAATGGGTGCTCCGTGAGCTGTCACGTCAGGTATATAAAGAGTAGTCTAAACATTGAGTTGGTATATTGTAAGCTACTAATCCTCTGAGCTAGGTAGACAATGGGTGATTGCAGATTAAATCTGAAGTGGCTGCATAGTTAAAGGAGACCAAATATTAAAACTAAAATGTGTGTGTATTATACAATTGATAAGGGATAAACACATGGATAAATAGCATAGCATGTGAGAAGTCTATAAAGGGTTATAGAAAGATTAACGGTCACGCTGATAATCTCCATCTAAGCTGATAATGCTGTCACAGGCACTCGGTACAAACTGTACACTGTCTCTGTTGATTGCGGGTAGTGTCTTTTGATGTGAATGGCTTCCTGTAGTCTTCTCTTTGTTTGTTCAGTCTGGTGTATAGCAAGTATGTGGATGTTTTCCCAATTTTTCTGGTGTCCTGGATTTCCGTCAGGTGGTCAAAAATGGCCGATTTTCTATTTCTTTTATCGCTGGAGGCATTGTTTTCCTTGATCCTGATGTTGAGGGGTCGCATGGCTTCTACTATGTAACTTTCCTGGAAACAGTCGTCAATTTTGTAGATAATTCCCTTGCGCTAGAGAGGGTCGGCTGGTGGTAGACGTCCTGTAGCATTAGCATTAAAGTGGTTTCTAAGGGATCTACTGCTGGCGAGTACTACGTCGAAGCTGGTTTGTTCTTTTAGGAGTGGTTTGATGTGATGACTGATCTGCCCTATGTATGAAATGGGGATGAACACCGGGATGGGGTCTCGGGGAACTGATTTTGTTGCTGGGGCTGCAGTGTCTTGTTGATGATTCTGTCTACCATGGCTTTATGATACTTGTTGTGATCGGTAAAGGATTATAGGTATAGGTGGATTATTTTTTGTACTGAGCAGGCTTTCTGTTGAACATATTTTTTTGGCTCGTCTGGTTAGGGTGGATATGATGTCAGGTTTAACTGGACTAGGGTGATTGGATATGTAATGGATATATTGGTCTGTGTGCGTGAGTTTCCTATACACACTGGTTCTGGGTGTATGGTTGTACCTGTGGACTAGTACGTCAATGAAAGGGAGTTTGTTGTCTTCTATCTCCATGGTGAATTTTATTCTCGGATGTTGGGCATTCAGGTGGTTGAGAAGAACGGTGGCGTCATCACCGTCTTGAAGAATGGAAAAACGTCATCAACTTTTTTGTGCCAACACATAGGCTTAATGGGGGCAATGCGGAGGGCAGTTTCTTCCCGTTCAGTCATGTATAATTCAGTGATCACCGAGGATAGAGGGGATCCAATAGGTAATCCATGTACCTGCTCATAGAACCGGACGCCCCATGTAAAGTAGGTGAAGTTGACACAGGATTCCACTAATATCAAATGCTGTCAACAGTTTGCATCGTGGGTCGGCATTCTGTGACTCTTCTCCTGGTGGTGTCCATGGCCCGTTATCTAGGGAGGTTGGTAAAGAGGTCTATCGCATCGTAACGGACCATCCTACCCGGGTAGGGGATGGGAACGAGTTTTTTTTCCTTAAAAAAAATCAGTTGAATCTGTAATAAAGGAGTTGGCAGTCTTCCACAGTGGTGTTAGCAGCTGCGTTAGGTGTTGAGCAGTGCTAAATTGCAGTGTCTCAACTGCAAACCAACAACCTAACTTTGTGGATCTGGACAGTGGCTCGAGCATACGGGGGCTGAGGGTGGGATGTTCCAAGTTTTTTTTTTGGACAGGTCTTGGTCTATTTCTTTGTTGTCTTGTAGATGTTTCATTAGGGCTCGGTGATCTTTGTCAATTGTGGAGGTCGTGTCTTTATTTAGGGTCTTGTATGTTGAAGTATGTCCCGGCATCAAGGTTACCAGGAGCCACGCCGAATACAGCCACAGACGAACAGAAATCTCCATGACACCATCAAGTCCAACCAGCTTTAAAAGTTATCAGCACTGAAAGAACAAAATCCACCCAGCCACTAGCTGCCAGCACCAACAACAACCCAACCAAGAAAAACGGTAGTTGACTTTAGCGCGAAACCCCTCACAAAAGACCAAACATCCCTATTGACCAACGGAATAAACTTCAATCTAACCACTCCAGCCATTCTGTCCAAGAACAAACACCGCTCCATAACCAACGTAGAAGCAGGCCTACAACAGTTAACACCAGGGGGAAAATCGACTAACGTCATCAGATCGATGTTGGGAGATACTACAACATACAAGACCCGAAATGAAGAGCCGACCTCCACAACTGACAAAGATCACCGAGCCCTTGTGAAACAACTACAGGACAACAAAGGAGACCAAGCCCTGTACAAAAAAAATCGCGACATACCAACCTCAAACCCCTGTATGCAAGATCCACAAAGACCCTATCAAAGTTAGGTTGTTGGTCTGCAGTAGAGACATTGAATATTACAGCACGGCCCAGCACCAAACACAGCTGCTAGAACCACTGGGGAAGACTGCCAACTCCTTTATTAGAGATTCGACTGATTTTTTGTAAAAAAAAAAAATCCTTCCCATCCCCCACCCGGGCAGGATGGTCAGTTACGATGTGGTACACCTCTTCATCAACCTACCTAGAGAACGGGCCATGGACACCACCAGGAGAAGAGTCACAGAATCCCGGACCCACGGTATAAACCTTCCTAACTATTGAGAGCATTATGACATTATTGGAATCCTGTATCAACTCCACCTTCTTTACATGGGGCGTCCGGTTCTATGAGCAGGTACATGGATTACCTATTGGATCCCCTCTATCCTCGGTGATCACTGAATTATACATGACTGAACGGGAAGAAACTGCCCTCCGCACTGCCCCCATTAAGCCTATGTGTTGGCGACCGGGCGACCGGTCCTATGAGCGGGTACATGGATTACCTATGGGATCCCCTCTATACCCGGTGATCACTGAATTATACACGACTGAACTGGAGGAAACTGCCCTCCTCACTGCCCCCATTAGGCATTTGTGTTGGCACAGAAAAGTTTTTTCCATTCTTCGAGACGGTGATGACCCTACCATTCTTCTCAAATACCTGAATGCCCAACATCCGAGAATGAAATTCACCATGAATATAGAAGACAACAAACTCCCCTTCAAAGACGTCCTAGTCCACAGGCAGAATCATACCTTCGAAACCAATGTGCATGGGAAACCCACCCACGCCGACCAATATATTCATTACATATCCAATCACCAAAGTCAAGTTAAAGTCGGCATCATATCCACCTCATCCAGACGAGCCAAAAATGTATGTTCAATAGAAAGCCTGCTCAGAGAAATAAGCCATCTAAAGACAGTCTTCACCGATCACGACAAGTACCCTAAAGTCATGGTAGGCAGAATCATCAACAAGACACTGCAACCGCAGCAACAAAGTCAAATTCCCGTAGACCCAAGCCCTGTGTTTATTACCAGTCCATACATAGGGCAGACCAATCACCACATCAAACGACTCCTAAATGAACAAAACAGCATCGACGTGGTACGCACCAGCAGCAAATCCCTTAAAAACCACCTTAATGTTACAGACGCCTACTACCATCCAACCCTCCCCAGCCCAAGGGAATTATCTACAAAATTAACTGCTATTGCCAGGAAAGTTTTTTGGAGAAACTATGCGACCTCTCAACGTCAGGATCAAGGAATAGAAGACCTCCAGGGATAAAACAAATGGAAAATCTGCCATTTCTGACCACCCGAGGGAAAATCCAGGACACCAGATAAATTGGGAAAACATCAACAAACTTTCTATACACCAGACATAGAGAGAGACTAATCAGGTAGCCATTCACATCAGGAGACAAACCCACAACAGAGACAGTGGACAGTTTGTACCGAGTGCCTATGACAGCCTTATCAGCTTAGATGGAGATTATCGCCGCGACCGTTATCTTTTCTTTTACCCTTTATAGACTTCGCACAGGTTATGCTATTTATCAGTGTTTATCCCCTATCAATTGTATAATCCTCACACATTTTAGTTTTAATATTTTTTGTCACCTTTAACTATGCAACTACTGCAGATTTAATCAGCGATCACCCATTGTCTGTACGTGGTTCAGACGATTAGTAGGTTACAACAGACGTAGTCGCTGTTTAGATTACTCTTTATATACCGGACATGACCAGCTCACGGAGCACCCATTGTGCTAGAATTTTTTGATGACATTTTTGCTGGTTATTCATTTGTATAAATACCCTCATCTGTACCATGTAGTTAATTAGCTTTGAAAAAGTTGGAAGTATCTCCGACAAAACGTCAGCCCCGCAGTAATAAAGAAGTTGTTATCCATAGAATAGCCTTGTGTTATATATACAGACTTCTAAATGCCTATCAAAGAAAGAATACACATATACACTAAATAACTATTACGGCACTTCCCTTTATTTCACGACAATCCTGTGGCTGCATCCCAACATCGGACAGGTGCCCATTGAGCTGTTTGCGTCGTTCCTCTTGTTGACATCCATGTTGTGTAAGTTCCACTAAAATGTAAAGAAAGAAACAACTTAATCCCAGAAGATCAACTGAATTTGAAGTGGCGAGAACAATAGTTCATTGTAAAGACGAACTGCTCGAACACCCCGCTCGATAATCGCATAAGATATATTTTCAGCGTTTCCGTTTTTGAAGATATTACAGGACAACGGTGCGGTCTAATATTATCTTTAGGTTCCCAAGAAACTACTTCATTAAAATTATAATCGAATCATAGTCAAAGATGAGAAATGGACGAGGTGCCATTTTCTTTGATAAAATGGTATTTCCATGCTGTACATTTTTCAGAAACAAGATTGAACAAGCGTTCTGAGAACCCAAACATCTCGCCTTGCGGGGTCATCCGCCGAAGCTACAACAGTATTGAAAGCATACATGTAGAGCAAACAGTAACGTCTGGAATAGGTGATGTGGTACAGACAATGCTCTCTGGAATAGGTTATCTGGTACAGACCATAACATCAGTCTCATGTGGGATTACTGGCATATAAGTTAATCCCATGTAGGATGGATAGGTCAGTGCCGTGGGATTACTGCTGCATAGGGCAGTCCAGTGCGAGATTACTGCTGGATAGTCTAGTCTCAATTGGGACCTCTGCTGGATAGGACAGTCATGTCTGGGATTACTGCTGGATAGACGAGTCTCGTGTGGGATTAATGCTGGATAGGACAGTCCCGTGTGGGATTACTGCTGCATAGGCAGTCCAGTGTGGGATTACTGCTGCATACGGCAATCATGTGTGGGATTACGACTGGGGAGGCTAATCCCGTGAGGGATTACTGCTGGATAGGCTAAACCTGTGTGGGATTACAGCGGGATAGGTTAGTCCCATGTAGGATTATGGCTGGATAGGTCAGTGCCATGTTGGATTACTGCTGCATATTGCAGTCCAGTGTCATATTACTTCTAGATGGGTCAGTCTCGTGCGAGAATACTGCTGCATGGGCCAGTCCCGTGTGGGATTACTGCTGGATAGGCTAGTCCCATGTGGGATTACTGCTAGATAGGCCAGTCCTGTCTGGGATAACTGCGGGATAAGTCAGTCCCGTGTGGCATTACTGCTAGATAGGCCAGTGCCATTTGGGATTACTGCTGGATAGGTCAGTCCTGTGTGGGATTACTGCTGGATAGGCCAGTCCCAAATGTGATTACTGCTTGATAGACCATTCTGATCTGGGATTACTGCTGGATAGTTGAATTCCGTATGGGATTACTGTTGGATGGGCCTGTGCCATTTGAGATTACTGCTGGGTAGGTCAGTCCCGTGTGGGATTACTGCGGGAGAGCTGTGACCTAGGAAAACGTGAAACATGTTCACCAAGTTTTATAATAATCCCAAGAAAGGTTCAACAAACTTTCCATGTACAGATCTACATGTTAAGTTTTGCCCAACAAAAACCTTTTCAATGGAAACGTACAAAGTCTAAATTGCAATAATTAGGACAAAAATTCATATTTAATGTCATATTTCATAAATAGCACATGCACATCATCGAATCACATTGAACTTGGGTAGCAAGTGTCAAATTCATCCAGTGAAAGCTGACAGCTTCAGAAAACTGTCCATGTACAGATGTACATGCATGTACATTATTATTGGCAGATTACTTAGACAAAACCCTCAAAATTTGAACAAAAATTAATATTTCATCTCCTAAATAGCACAGGTACATCCTCCAATCATAATAAACATGTGTACCATGTTTCGTAATCATCCAATGAAAGCTGACAACTGCAACAAACTTTCTAAGTACAGATGTACATGTGCACTTTAGCTAAACGGAAAACTATCATAGGGATTGGAACACCCCAGGGGTAGTACTCCCAGGTGGCATACACATCCCATATATTTTTTATTTTTTTATAAATATTTTTTCTATTTTTTCTAGATTTTTCTTAACTTGCTAAACCAAAAACCTTATTTCCTGGCCTGGGACACCGACATCCATTTCCACCCTTACAATATCTCCTCTGTACTTCGTAAGGCGAGATAATAAGGCAGAAATGTTACATGCACCTCAAAAATACATCATAATTACCTTGTACGACATATCTTCATAATCTTTAAGAAAGAGACCAATTCCCCAATTTCTGTACGTTGCTGTTGTTCTGTACTCCCGCTGCGGAAAGCGACACCTGGTGGCGAGGTTGACTGCAAATTGCTAACTCCGCAATGATTGGTACGTCCGGGACACGGTCCCTAAATGAAATAGTCATTATTACAGTTTGTAATTCAGGAATATATCTTTTATCATGTCAATGTTATTGAACACAATATCCATATGGAACAATATAGAAATATATTCTTGAAAAGGTTGGCGCATGAAACTTCACACAGAGATTTGTCCAACCACTGCCCCTTCACAGCATAGGAGGCGAGAACATGTGGAATTTTGCGTGATGAACAGGTAAATGTTTCAGTTCATTCCTTGCAGCTGTGCTTTGGGCAAGTATGCCACACGTGAATTCAATAGTTGTCATTGTTTTGCTTTTTTTCTGTAGATTAAAGTGATCGCAAGCCCCCAAGTAAAGTTTCCATCAAATGAAAGACCATTGCAAACAGTGTGGGAAAATATTTATTTAAAGTTTTTACCATTTCATTTATAACCTGCAATTAAAGCATGGTAGTCTATGGTGCTCTGTTTCAACCATATTTAGGTCCAGTGACGTCACACTGCCTTAATACATATATTTCAAACTGTGTATGGACTTTCCAATGCTTGATTCAAGCTTAAGATGTGTATACGTTGAGTGTCAACACAGACTCACTTTTCCAATGTGCATGTTTCACCAAAATCTGAGAGACGGCGACTCATGAGTGTCAAGTCAATTTGAATCTTCCATTTAATTCCCCCGATTTTGGAACATGCACATTGGTACAGTGAGTCTATGTTGAAACTCAAAGTATGCATACCTTAAACTTGAATCAAGCATTGGAAAGTGCATAGGAAGTTTGAAATATATGTATTAAGGCAGTGTGACGTCACTGGACCTAAATATAATTGCAACAGACCACCATAGAATACCATGCTTTACTTGCAGTTTTACTCTGTGTAATAAAATCGTAAAAAATTAAATAAATATTTTCCGACACTGTTCGCAATGGTCTTTCGTTTGATGGAAACTTTGATGATGATCACATGAACTTCACTGGAGGGTTTACGATCACTTTAAGTAATTCTTGCCCAAAACAACAACATTGCGTTCCAAATGAAGTACCCATAATTCCCGGTGAAAATCTTGTTGGACAGGGTGTCATGGAAACACAGATTTTGAAAAAGCATCCACTTTCAACATTCTCTAGATTGTGGTTTCCGATGTATCGTGGGTATTTCACACATTCACTTGTTTTATCCCCTCTCTATTGTTAAGATGAGTATCGTATTGTATGTAGTGCATATTCGAAGCATATTTCGATTGTCATTTCCATTGATAAGTTTTGAGTTCCTGTGAGTTTCTCATCGTTCGGGTAGTTCCCCCGAATTGCTGCATATTTGACCTTCTCCTAGACGTGTTAGGTAGACATGGAAGTTTAAAGAGAATAGTCCAGTTATTTTTTAATTCATTCCACATTTTTTAAGGTACTCGGTAACATTTTAAATTATTTTTAAGGTAAACTACTGTATAAAATAATACTTCTTTTCCAGCCAGTTTATATGATATAGGCAACAAGCACAGTCCTAAAACAGACAAACGATACAAACTAACCTTGAGTCAAATGTCCATGGTCCAAGTTAAGTGTACCACAAAAGAACAAATCCGAGAGTGTGTTCAAAATACAAGTACTCTGTGCATGTTCGAATGGCAAGTGCTTCATTGTTTGTGAAATCAATTGGAAAACTTTGAAATCTGTACTAATCAACCAATCAGAATTGTCCACACGGTTATTGCTACCAGGGAAACAACACGAAGGAGTCGCACCTCAAATACTAATACAACAGATAACAATACCCAGGTTATAAGGCACACCTTGCCTGGTGCTTACCAATAACCTGACTTACATTCAGCTGTTCTAAATCTACATACATGCAATGTCAAAAGCATGTACCCGCCACAATAGAAGTACCGCCGGTGATAACAAATGTTTAAAATTAGCATAAGATTTATTTTGCGCTGAGTTCGACATACATGATATTATATCCGATTTAATGGGATTGAATTGCGACAAAAAGTGCAAATGCTGCATGCAGAATCAACGTGATTGGTCAAAACTGAAAACAAATGAGGACGTCGATATGGATGAAGAGGCAATCGGGCTGGTGACAACACGTTTTTATCCAAAAATGAAAAATTGACCGATCACGTCTGAGAGATCTATGAAAGCGAGAATGACCTCTGAAAACTTTGCAGAACCTTCATCTTCTCCGGATGGGAGGAAATACTCGAAATACGTAGGGGCTCCAAAGCTATCTACATCTGCAGATCTTAACTTGGATATCAGTTGAAACTGAGCTATGCTAATGAATAACCGACGCTTAAAACCCTTTACACATAAACGTTTTCGCCCTCAGCATTAATTTTGGAACACCCGAGTCATCTACATAGACGAAACCGATAGCAAAGTCCAAACTCGCTTTTGAAACTATATTTTCATCTGTGTGACAAAACTCGCATATCCTGAAGGCACCTTGGTTATAAAGTGCGTGAAGAAATAATTGGAATAACTTGGAGGATCCTAGACATCTCAAGTTAAAATATGACATTGAAGAAAGCAAATCTTCCTATGTATGTGTTTCTGATATAGAGGTAATTTGGAGCACCCGAGTCGTATCCGATTGCAAAATTCTTCAGTATTTAATATGTATTATTTTCAATGCGCGCAGTTACGTTTTCAGTGCGTCTATTATGGGAGAAACAATTGTTTGCCCGCGAAGGATAATATCGCGACATTTCCGCCTCCAAGAGAATTTGGCAATCCATATTTGGTATATCAGCTGATCTCTGTAAGACATTCAATATACATCAAAAGTTCCGCTCTCCGACACCAAGCGGCGCTGTTCTGATTGACCGAATGAACCAATCGACATGGTCTCGGATAATGTAGGACATTTGTACCTGGTTCCGCAATGCTAAGAATCCATATTGGCATCCATGTTGAGAGCACAGTATTACGCTTAAACCCCGAACAGCGCACGTCAGTTGTATGACTTCCGTTACCATGGAGATCAGCTCGATAAAAAAAAATCACAAAAACAACTGAAAATAGAAGAGATCTTTGGCGGGTAGAATTAAGGAAATATCCATTTCATTTGGATATATGTGTCATCTCCTGATAAGGGAGAAATACAACGGGGACTATGTGAGCGGAAACGCATCCTATAGCATGTGATGTGCATCACGTGCGGCGTATCACGGTTAACAGCTGAGAGCTGTAAAATCCTTACTCCATTATTGCGCGAGACACTAGGACTTCGACGAATAGGCCAAGTCTGTTTTTTGTTTTTTTTAGAGACTATGGATTTCATCTTTGGTTTTACAAATAATCTCTCTTGGTTCAGCTCCTGAGTACCAAGAGCGCTACTCTGAATAACAAAACGAATAACAGGCTATTTTAGAAACTACGAAGCAGAGTCTGAGCTTAATCTTCCCCCGAGTACATGTACTAAACTGAACAATGCTTTACTGTCACCATTAGGTTCACCGTTCGACGCCAGGAAAACTGATGTCATTAGTTCTGTCCGTTGATGAGAGAGGCGTGAAGAACATCAGAATACTAAGGTGCTCCACATAGTCTCGGAAGTTACCTTCCAATGCACCGATGACATACTGACCCCAAATACTTGAAAAGGTCATTCGCAGTAATGACGATGCCACAACGACAAAAGTGTTCCACGGTTCCTCGGCTTCTTCAAGGTACTCATAGTACGCCACCTCAATGCTATCCCTGGAATATGCGGATGATACGAGGTGCTCCATATTTTCTACGAATCTATATGATCCCTTCCGCAGATTACATGGAATTCCAAATGATTTCAGGGTCAGTCTCGGGAATTGGATGACATAAGTATCCAATTGTCATTACTGCATACTGTGAAATATGGAATTTCTTAGCCACCACACATGTACAATTGCATAAAGTTCGACTATTCATTCACCAATTTTATATAATCTGTATGCATGCAACCTTAAATATATTTTGATGTGATTTGACAAATCTATTTCCGAAATTCTATTTCATGACCCTTTAGGTCAGTTATTGTGAACATTTGCGAACACAGCTATGTGTGAGAAACAGTTATGCAATTTCAATTTATACAGGATAATATAGAGAATGCTTGTGTAACTGTACTGAATCATCCTTAATTTGACGAGTGTGTTTAGATAATGCGACAGATAGCTGAGCGGCTTGTCTAAACTGCACCGAAGGTATGAGGATTTAGTTTTGAGTTAACTTGACCCTGTAATGTCATAGCATTGTATAACAAGGGATGACCGGCACATATACTATCTCCAGTTTTGAAAATGATCATTTACAGAATGGTCTGATGTTAATGAAGCTGTGTTGGTCTGCCTGCCAAATGCTGCCGATCATTCCTAAGTTAGGTGGAAGGAATTTACAATAAATCGGCTTAATATTCAGCAGACATGGACTCCGTCCTTAATTGTTGTATCCTGTCTCATTTAAAGAGGCTATCAAGTCTTCGAGAAATCTCGTAAGCCGAAACTGGATCTATTATCTGAACGGGTTTTATGGAGATCATCATCCGAGTCTACAGACGACTTTGCGTTACAACATCTTACGATCGCGCACAAGCCCTTGTCTTGAAGAACTAAAATTCCATAATACGTATATCAAACTTCTTATCTTATCTCCGGAATGACACAAAACTGAGAATTGGCACTTCCTGACTTTGTAGTTTATCACATTTTGGTCCCTTCGATGCCATTTACGTAACCCCCCGACCAGAGGATCATGAGCAAATTCAAAATGGCGGCCATTTGGTGTACCAAATAAAGTGTTTTTTCGTCATTTTTCTTCAAAATAAAACTATTTTATCTCGTATAACACTATTCTCTACTACATTATCCTGCAGTTTTAGCGAGGAAACTGTGGCGTCAAAGGTTTAATCTCAAAGTTCTTTTACATTTTTTGGTAAGTTTCAGACATCTGATTCAAGAGATAAGAATACATAATGTAGGGAGGGGGCGAAATGTTCCGCCTAGACCTGGATAGGTTCCAACAAACCAGGCCAGGAAGGTTAAACTCGTACGTACATGACATTGGTGTCCCAAGGACCTTTAACGTTTCACATTCACGGATGATTCACATCTTTCTATAAGCCGACTCTATCGAGAATTTTGCGTCGACATGCACGGTATGCGTTTTGTCAATAGTTAAGATTGTGATACAGTTGCATACATTTTACATGTTACGCGCCGATTCTGCACTACTCCCTGTCGCGAACCTATTACTGTGTATGTCGCAGATTGCGTTACTGATTAATGTAACGGATCATGTTATGAACTATTTTACCAGGTCAGGGATAAGGACTAACTGGGATATAATTGGAATAAAATATTCCACTTTGGATAAAATATTCCACCTTTGATATTTTTGTTATACTTCAAGCTGGTACATTCTCCTAGTTATTCTGTTTGAGTAAAAACATAAAACAGTGGTAATTGATGGGAAGTATACTGCAGCAACAACACAAAAAAGTAATGCACGTAATTTCAATATCAAAAAGAACTTCGGCACGAAAAAGTCAGCAAAATTATACAGTCGCATTGGCAGTTTTGTGAAGTAAATTCTATCTTGTTTTTGTACTTTAGATGCCGGAATTCGCCATTGCCGTTTAATATGAAAATCGGTCAAAATATCCTAATTAGGATATATTTTAATATCCAAACTTGGATTTAATATCCCAAATGGGACATATATCCCAGTTAGTCTTTTGCTCTGGTCTGTTTACCTTGAACTCCAATAACATGGGGTAACGGGAGTAGTAAAGGTAAATCAGTTCATAACTTAATCCGTTACATTAATCAGTAATCCAATCTGCGATATACACAGTAATACGTTCGCAACACACAGTAATCAATTCGCGATACAGTACATAGTAGTGCGAGTGAGTGGGTGAGGGAGTTTCGACTATCCTGGAAACTGATCAGCCCAGGCAGTACACAGGTACAGAACCAGGTCGCTCATCCAAGTATTGACCGAGCTCAGCGTTGCTTAACTTCGGTGATCTGATGAGAACCGTTGTACCCAGCGCGATACGCCGTACCCAGTGAATATTAATCCAATATGCGACACATTAAGTTCGCGACACAGTGAATATTAATCCAATATGAGGCAACAATTAATTCGCGACACAGTGAGTAGCAATCCAATATGAGGTAACAATTAGTTCGCGACACAGTGAATATTAAGGGGGTGACACATGCAACTATACCTTTTTACATAGAATCAAAAGTGGTCTGATTACTAAATAGGCAATACATTTGGTGGCCAATATCGTATATCAAAACGTTCCCCAAACCCTGCTGAATGTGAATATGACACCCCTTTGATCAAACAATGTAAATTGGAGAATATAATTACAGAAACAAAGCGTCTCGGCACTGCCAGCAGAAGTCAATAAAGATTAAACAAACACTATTGAAAGATGGTTCTAAAAAGTGTATGATATCACGGCTACAACAAAGACTATGGCAGAAAAGAAAATTCCATCGGGAAGTATGTTTAAAAGGTTTTATATCATTTACTATGTCAAAATAGTTTGTCAAGGCAATGAAAATTTATGTCAGCAAATATGAAGGACAGTCCAAAGCTGTGTAGAGCTCCAAGACAGACCTGTGTGTCACACTCCTGTCACCAACCGATGTTAGTTTGTAAAAGCTAATATATCTAAACCAGTTTGTGCCGTCAGTGAGGGAAATGCCCTATTTCTATTCAATCCCCAACTGCCTATTGTGGTCCATTCATTCACAGCCTGTTGTGATTGTGCCTGGTTCTAAAAGAAGCTGCATAATTAATTGCCAATTGACACATATCTGTGATTTGATCCACATGTCGGGTACACACAATTTCTGGCAACGATTTGGTGTAAGACTCACGAAATATAATTGACAAAGGATCTGCTGCAAGTTGTATTGTTAGTCTTTTGTCCAGGATATTACCTTTTCAATCGGAGGTCTTACACCAAAGCCTTGTCCAATTTCTAGGCTAAAACAATTACTGAGCAAGTAAAAACAATACTTAATAATACTTTCCAAATCATTTTTCTTGTCTAACATAGTCTTTGTTGTAGAACATACTATACAGAATTTTCTTAACTGCTTTTCAATATTGTGTCTTTAGTATGTATGTACTTCTGCTGGCAGTCCCAAGAACCATTGTTGTTGTAATTATATTCTCCAATTTACATTGTTTGTTCAAACAGGTGTCATATTCACAGTCAGCAAGGTGAACATTTTGGTATATGATATTGGTCATCAGCTGTATTGCCTATTTAGTAATCAGATCACTTGTTATTCTATTAAAAAGGTATAGTTGCATATGACACCTCCTTAATCTAATATGCGACACAAAATTCAGTTCGAGACACCTCGAGTATTAAGGGGTGACATATGCAACTACCTTTTTTTATAGAATCACAGGTGAGCTGATTATTAAATAGGCAATACAGCTGGTGGCCAATATCATATACCAAAATGTTCCCCAAACCTTGCTGAATGCAAGCAGGACACCCCTTTGAATAATGTAAATTGGAGAATGTTATAACAGAAACAAAGCGTCTCGGCACTGCCAGCAGAAGTCAATACAGAATAAACACACACTCTTGAAAGATTTTTCTAAAAATTGTATGATATCACTGCCACAACAAAGACTGTCAGAAAAGAAAATTCCATCGGAAAGTATTTTTAATATATTTTTGATCAATTACTATGTGAAAATAATTTTCCAACGCAATGATAGTTCTTGTCAGCCAATATGAAGGACAGTCCAAAGCTGTGTGGAGCTATCCAAGGCAGACCTGTGCGCCACACTCCTGTCACCAACCTGTGTTAGTTTGAAAAGCTAATACGTTCTAAACCATTTTGAGCAGTCAGTGAGGGAAATGCCCTGGATTATTTCTATTCAATCCCCAACTGCCTATTGTGATCCATTCATTCACAGCCAGATGTGATTGGGCCTGGTTCTGAAAGAAGCTGCATAATTAATTGCCAATTGACATACATGTATCTGTGATTTGATCCACGTGTCGGCTACACTAAATTTCTAGACTAAGACAATTACTGAAGAAGTATAAAAACAATATTTAAAAATACTTCCCAGTTTGCGACACCGGTGATAGTTATCCAGTAGGATTGTGAAGTTTAATTTGTTTTGGTCGTAACAAATAAAAGGTACTCGCGTAAGCAGGGAAGCCACGAGATCATGATAACATTTACCATTCAGGTGTACAACGAGCCAAATGATCACAACTAGTAAAAGAGGTTCCACATGCACCGAGCTTAAATCGTGAAACTCTAATCAAAACTGCGGGAGTAGTGAAGAATAGGCGCCATAGTAACCCATGTGTGGAATGAGTCATGAATGAAATTTTCCTCAAATCCTCACAATTGCAACCGTTTTTGAACTATTCAATATTGGGAGGAGTAAAGAGTCATTCTGGGAGGATAAACGGTTGCAATTGTGAGGATTTGAGGAAAGTTTCATTCACGACTCATTCCACACACGGGTAATACTATGGCTGTGCATGGCGCCTATTCTTTACTACTCCCAAAACTGAAAATTTTAGCAGAGCGAAAGTCAGGTGTTCAAAGAGAACTTCAAAGCAAGAGAAGTAACTCTGATACCTGTTCAGGTGAAAACAACTGGAGGGTCGGGTAGCGGACGTAAAAAAATTACATTCTGCGTGTTGACTCCGCGTACTGTGTAACACAGGCATGTGACACCCGTCGAGCGCCTCATTGTTTTCTTTCCCGGGAAAGTGGAAGAGCGGGTCTATAAAATGTTTCAACGATTACAGACGATTTACAGGGTTTTAGAAAGAAGGATTTCTGCAGTTGTTCATTCTATTAATATCAGTCGTTATGATATTGCGTATTTCGGCGCGCTCGAAAGCCATTTGACGAAAAATATGATTGCGTTTCCTTTGCGTTTCAGTTCAAGGTAGCTATAATATAAACAAAACGTGTACCAACATTTTGGTTTTAAATAGTGCCATGTTGACATAATTTTTGAAAAAAAAGCACTTCACAACGCCCTAATAAATCTAAACTCACCTCTTATTTTGTGGTAAACGAAGAGTTGGTGTCTTTACGCACTCATTGAGATATATAATTAGACCACAGGTCATTTAATGTTCGAGTAGCAGACCGAAAAATACGCCACAAATCGTTCAACTCTTCTTGATTTTGTAGTCCGCCATGTTAGATCTCTGCGCATGCTCAGCGCATAAAAATATCCGGTTTGTAAAACACGTGGCCGAGCACCTGGCCACGCCTCTCCACGCCCCTCCCCCCCTAACGATCTCCACGGACTCCCATCTAAAATTCAGCTCCGTGATGACAAAGAAACTGAGCATGAAGCGTTAAAATAGCTGATTGTTTTAACTGTCAGACAGTTTACCACGTATTTCGCTTTCCAAAACCTGTAGGTAATACACCAAATGCATTATTATCCCGTTGCTTTTTTTCACACTATATTGGGATGGATATTCCAGACGTTCTAACTTGCGTTAAACCTCTGAAAAGTCGTTCTCCCTTGACGAAGTTGAATTTTAGATGAAAGTCCGTGGAGATCGTTGTGGGCGTGGGGAGGCGTGGCCAGGTGCTCGACCACGTGTTTCGCAAACCGGATGATTTTATGCGCTGAGCATGCGCAGAGATCAAACATGGCTGACAAAAACAAGACGATTTTTGGCATATTTTTCAGTCTGCTACTCGAACATTAAAGGACCTGTGGTCTAATTACATATCTCAACGAGTGCTTAAAGACACCAGCTCTTCGTTTACCACAAAATAAGAGGAGTTTAGATGTATTAGGGCGTTGTGAAGTGTTTATTTTCTTCAAGATTTTGTCAACATGGCACTATTTATAATTAAAATGTTGGTACACATTTTGCTTATATTATAGCTAGGTTCAAGGTAGCCCTTGTTGGCGTGATCAGGGGATGCTCACGCCATTGGGTCTCAAAAACCGAGGTAACGCGCACGGCAAACATCAAAATTCAACTCATGAAATTCGACCCAAATACATGAATAAATACGTACCTTATTCCACCAACTTATCCATTTACACACCCAATCTGCTCACGAAAGCACAGAGGGTAGAAAAAAAGAAGTGACTAGTTTGTTGTTTCTCGGCACACATCAAAATGCCCTTCCTCCCCGCTCCTCGCTTCGCGCCATCTTTCTTTCCTTTCGTTTGCGCGCGCACGAGGATTACCCAAAATGCAAACCGGGCACGTGTCCGGAAAGAAATTCGTCCACTGGTAAACAACGTGTCAGCTGTTAGGAAGGCCATCAATTCTGTTTTGTTCGACATGAATTTGAATTATTCACTGAAAACGGAACAAAGGGATATTTTGAAGTATGTGTGTGCCAAGAAGCAACAGAATTGATGGCCCTCCTAACAGCTGACACGTTGTTTACCAGTGGACGAATTTCTTTCCGAACACGTGCGCGGTTTGCATTTTGGGTAGAGAGTAATCAACAGGTCATGGATAATATCCCAAATGGGCTATATATATCTCAAATGGGATATGATATCCCAAATGGGATATTTTTTGATATCCCAAATGGGATATATGACAATAAATGTATCTGTATTTACCAGGTACATGGAGTATGACCACCAAGTAGTATATGCATTTACACGAAGTGAAATGAGCTTCTAAAAGATCCAAATCACAAACTCTACAATTGTCCCTAGCCCTTGTTGGCGTGACCAGGGGATGGTCCCGCCATTGGGTGCCAGAAACCGCCCTAACGTAGGATTGCTCACCTTCTGTTCTGGGCATCTCATCACGCATGAATCTGCTCACCTGTAACACCTGGCCAAACTGGTCTTTGAAGTCTATTGTGATTGGTAATGACGTCACATGCCTAGGTAACAAAGGCAACACCCTGGAATCAAAATCGAATATTAATTTAGACTTCAGACGCAGGCAATCCGAGACGAAAGAAGCAGCAAACGCCTAACTGTAACAACAACAACGGCTACAGATTAGCGCTTTTCAAAAAAATCATGGATGAAACTCAGTCAAAATGTGAAATTATCAACTCATAGTGCTTCGATATGCTTTTATATGTGATGTGAGAGGCAAAGTAAAGAAACAATGGCATTATTATTGCTTGGATACTCACTGTAAAATTTCTGCACGAGCTTTTCGCTTCCTTTAGCCTTGTCGTTCACTTCCGGTGCAAGAAGGTAACGTGGTAGAGATGTCGAGGCTCATAACGAGGGGTACTCGGTAGCCGTATAAAATGATGCACATCGCACCCGTTTTGTAAGCAAGAGCATTTCACGTTTCACTTAAGAATCATCAGAAGTTTTCACGTATGATCGTGCCATGCGTTCGGATGATGCTTTGTAAGGTCAATCCCATGAGTTTTCAGTGCACATATTTCACACCTTCTTTTTAATGACAGGCTCGTGTTATAATAAAAACTGGCCACTTTCACAGGGAATAGGACAGCCATGTCCATACAGATGGCATGGAGTTGCCATTCATTAATATTTGTGAACAGCGGCCCACGTACTGACGATCATTAAAATATCTACATGTAATATAAGTGGGATATTTATGGTGAATCATAATCAATTTTAGACTAAGGTCAGCTTCAAATACGCACATACAATAACTAACTAACACGGCGAGGTTACTAGCTACCTGGATTGGTAATACTGGTAGAACATGCATAAAAACCGACAGTCAGGTATGAACCATTATCTGATTCATACCTGATCCATGATCTGATTCATACTGTTCGGTAGGCCTATCGTACCGTATGGTTTCAACCGGACCGGATCCATAATTTTGAAGCACTCGTATAAGGGATATTAGGGTACACTGGGACAATATTTTTTCTCACCTTTTTGCAAAAAATCTGTCGCGCGTCGCCTTTTGCAATGTTAAAGAGATAGGTTAAAACTCGACGTCGTGTTTCAAAAGTCGACGTCGACTTTTGCCCTATCTCCTAACATTGTAAAAGTCGACGCGCGACGGAGAGGGCGCCTTTAAAGACGCGACGTCGCCTTTAAAGACTTTTTTCCGTCGCCTCTTGAAAAGTCGACGCGCGAGGAACATTCGCGTCGCCTGTCGGCTTTTGGTTTACAAAATGTCTGGGGAGCATGTATTACTATAATGTTCACAGCTGTGATTTTCGATTCTTGTAGCGCCTGACAGGAGTTGGTAATTTGGTGAGAATTTACTGCAAGATAGCAAAAATGACAATATATTTTGCATGCATGGAGACTATGTACAACATAATATATTTGTTTCGCTGTCTGAAATGTTTTCTTTTGCTGATTAATTTTCGAACACTGGTACCTGTATTCCACAAAATGGACACCCCTCAATCGAGAGGACATAAAAACCGAAAAGATCCTGATGAATGTCTCCTGATAAAACGCTCCACGTTGCATTATATCGCGAATCATACAATCCTTTTTAATTGTAAGGCTTTCTTTTGTGCGATTTTAGACTAGTGACTATATGCTGTCAAAGTAAAGGTGAGGTGTGGGATCATTTTTACTTTCGTTTTCGGCCGGAAAACAGTAAGATCCTACATTTCCTTTGAGCTACACAAGCTATTAATTAGTTTTTCTAATTAGTTTTTTTTTTCCGTCGCCCGTCGACTTTTTGAAAGGCGACGCCCGACGCGAATGTCCGTCGCGCGTCGACATTTCAAAAGTCGACGCGCGACGGAAAAAGTTGACGTCGCGTTTTAAAAGGCGACGTCGCCCTCTCCATCGCGCGTCGACTTTTACAATGTTAGGAGATTGGGCAAAAGTTGACGTCGACTTTTGAAACACGATGTCGAGTTTTGGCCTATGTCTTTAACATTGTAAAAGTCGACGCGCGACGGAACGTGACGTCGACTTTTCGCGTCGCGCGTCGTGCGTCGTGCGTCGACTTTTGCGAGATCGAATTGGCACAAATGAAAAACCATACCTCATACTTTTTCTATGATTACCTTCCAAAACGATAGTGGTTACCTCTGAAGAGCGATGAGCAATGAGTGTGAAGTTTGGACATAACTTTTTAAGGGAGATGACGCAAATTCATCACCCTTGAAAGATGATGACCGTCACCATTTAAAGGTGGCGCCTGCAAACATTCACCTTTTTAACAAAAGTTGAAACAGGCTGTAGACTGGTGGATATTCCACAAACGATAATGAGGTGTGGCATTCGTGGGAGAAGACGGGAGCATTCGGGATAAGTCTGGAGTCTAGTGGCGCAAATAAAAGTGCAGATCAAGTGCGGATTGCGGGCGTCATGTGTGGATCAAGTACGGATTGCGAGCAGCATGTGCGGATCTCGGGCCAAATTTTCCACTTCAAACCGCAAGTTAAGCATATCAAACCTCACATATTGGTGCAACTCTCGCGAGAACCAGCTGTAAGCCTCACACAAGAGCGGTTTGAAGTGGGTTTGATATTGGATATTGGAGATTGGACATTCATATCTCACAGGTTCGGTTTACAAAGGTTAAATATTCAAAACTATTCAGTGGATATTCGTTGGATATTCATTTGACATTCATTGGATATTCGCTGGATATTCGTTTGATATTGGATATTCAATGGATATTCGACATATGAAATGCCAATTCGTCTGATATCATGTAAAGGGGCATCATTAATGGATTTTTCGTCTAAACTAAGCCGCGCGCCGCTCCCATTTTACTCTGTTTTGAAAGACCACGTACGTATAGCTACACCATACCCTTAATTTCAGAATGGCGCGCGGCTTCTTTTTTTGATATGCTCTGTCGAAAGATTAAAAAATATGAAAAAAATATCATGAAAAGGGTTATAATTAATATAATATAATATATAATTAATGTTACATACTATCGAATTGCAGTGTATAATCCACCCATTTGTGTTGTTTTCTTGATTGGACATTTTGATGGATGTTATGGCAGATTGGTTACTATTGTGGATCGGGCAGAATTTCGTGATACTTTTGTTCTAATATTAGTAAGTATGCAGTATTGATCCGCAGGCCTGTATGCCTTTTCATCTTGTTTGCAGATATGCTTTGCTCATAAAACATAATATTGTGCAGGGAAGTAGCTTGAAAGTATGTTTTCCTCTCTTTTTTTCTCTCCCTTTACTCGTAATTCATTTTCATCTTCTCCGTCCATTCAACTGATGAAATATCTTCCAGTCACCGATTCTATTTTTTTTTTATTATGAATATGTCAGGAATTATCAACCATGGTCCACTCGTCGGTAGCCTCCATTAGTTCAGTTCAGTTTAGAGTTAACGCTCTTGTATTTTCACTCTTCAGCTCATCGTGATAGAAGGATCTGCGTGGAGATTTGTACCAGTTTCAAGGTACCACTGATTGGAGACTTCCGGTGCATTTCTCAGCTGTGGATGTTCACGTTTACAATCGGATTTTTTATGCAAGAAGGGGCGGAGCCACAGATAAGGAACAGTTTTATTAACTACGTGGGAGTTTGCCATACATTTAATTGATATTGTGAAGATCAATGCACATTCGGGGATATGTATGTATGATTTTTTTCGTTTTATTCGCATTTTTGTTTCTTGTTGGTTACAACCCTACCTAACGCGCACGGCAAACATCGATTTTCAAGTCATGAAATTCGACCCAAATACATGAATAAATACGTACCTTATTCCATCAACTTATCCATAAACACACACACTCTGCTCACGAAAGCACACAGGGTAGAAAAAACACAAGTGACTCGGTATTGTTGTTGTATCTCGGCACATATCAAAACGTCGTCCTTGCTCCCTTCACGCCATATTTCTTTACTTTCCTTTGCGCATGTGCAAACCTGACTGTGTAAGCAGCGCGCACGAGTATTACCCAAAATGCAAACCGCGCACGTGTTCGGAAAAAGAATTCGTCCACTGGCAAACAACATGTCGGCTGTTAGGAGGGCAAGGAAGAGGCGCTCCTCAGCGTCTCTTAATATCAGTGGACCAAGCCCTAGAATTATTAGGCGAATTAATAATGGTGGTCAAGATTCATTGAAAAATAGAATAATTAATTCTATAGCAGAATCAAAGTATGAACGCGCTATCAAACTGTTTATGTCTAAACAACTGTGCAGGGAGGCCGTCCTTGGTGTGGTGGGACAAGAAATCAAGAGAGAAGTATGACAAATAACACACTGTTTACAGAATATTTATAATTTCAAGTCATAATTTATTAGTATTTAGGTCTTCATTAAGACATTAACATTACATTTTTCAGAAGAACACAATTGCCACTATGGGCTACGTCAATGGCCTTTTTTATGCAGGATAGATATTCTTTAGGAGAAAATAGAGGCCATAAAGACTGTCATACACATATATATGATGGAAACACTATATGTAAGATACCTATATATTTCATGACTATGATGATTGCAGTCAATTATGCTATTGTCAACCAAATTCAGTTGTTAGCGCTCAAAACTTTCTTATGCATACTATTTTCTTCTTCAATTATTCACTGTAGACGTTGCGTTACAACTTTTCAAGTCTGCAAAACGCTGATAGGCGATATAGTTGAATAGTCAATACAGTAAGAAAATGACATCAGTAATTTTGATTTGTTACTATTTTCAGTTTGCAAATGTAAATCAACAACCAACATGCTTGTATGAACTGTATAAAAAAGTCGAGTGAAATTTCAGTCAAGTAAGAGTGAAAATTGATCCCACTCAATACTTGAGTGAGATTTTCACTCAACTGAAGTGGTTGTAACTGAAAATGATTGAAAAGTAAGTCAAGCTGAGTGAGAAGTAACTCAAGCTGATTGAAAAGTAACTCAAGTTTGAGTGAACAGCTACATTTCACTCGAACTTGAGTGGAACCGTTCCCTCAAGTTTTTTAGACAGTATATATTGTGTTGGTCATTACACTTTGTTTCTTTATTTAATTCCTCTTTGCAGCCGCAACAGTACATGTCTGAGACTGTATAATCAAAATCTTCATGTAGCGGGATTTTAACTTCATATTATGCCATTTGCAGTACAATACGATCAACCGATTTTTTACATTCAGATGAAGAAATTCGTAAGTTCCAACAGCCACTTTTCTAAGGAACTTCAGCCAGACACCATCGGGTCATTTTCATGGAGAAATGCTCTCCAGGAGTGCAGAGAAGAAATGCCCATCTCAATGGAAATGCTGGATGCAGTGTTCCCAGCTGCGAACAAAATTGGGAGTTACTACAACAGCATGGGACCCAACCAAAACAAAAGGTTGGCCATCTTCAAAGTGTGGATTTTCTCTAGCATTTCGAATAAGTAGGAATACGCTCATAAACAGCTTCTGTTACTTTCGTCCCTACTCTCCTGGGGGAACAACGCGAGAAGCCAATGTGTGGAAAAGTCTTATATTAATGGTATTATTATTTGTTTTCTTGGGATTTTCTCATGAATAAGCAAATTAGTTGTATTTTAAGCAGGTACGCCGTTTACATACAGGTATTAATATCGTTTTCAAGTGACAGATTTTGTGACCATTCCACGATCGCACATTACTTCCACGACGACGCCTTCCAGTTGTTAAATCGGGTACCCTTGGAATACGGTATTGCCTCTCACGCCTATATTTTATGGTAGGTTTCACCTACATTTACTCCTTGTACACTCTTAAAACGCAAATGTTATATTTAACATCTAGAGAGTTGGAGGAGGGAAAACATTTACAAAGTGTTGTTTCACCACTTTTAAGTGTTGGATCCATGTAACAGCTTAAAATTTTCCATTTAACACTTAAAAGTGATGAATACAACACTTTCTAAATGTTTTCCCTGCTCCCACCCTCTAGATGTTAAATATAACATTTGCGTTTTAAGAGTGTATAATCGACGGTAAAAAGGGGGTTGTATTTTAGGCGAAAGTGTGCGTCGCGCATCCAGTTAAGAAAGAAGACGTGTGACGCGAAAAGGGATGTCGCGTTTGACAAATTACCTCAGAAGTATATGTTGCGGAAATATATATCGGTGAATCGCGGCTGATATTAATTCGCCCAGTTAGACGGTCGTCATGTTCGTTTACTGTGGCAACAGATGACCTTGGGTCAACTCCGGCAAAGTCCGTGATACCCTTACAGCGCTAAATGGAGAGGCGCGAAGCAGAACGAAATGAATGCCTGGTAGAACTTGGCATTAGCCGTGACGTTGTCCTGAATTCTGACGGCATCAGTCACGCCATCCCACAGGCAACACTGTGGCGCCCACGTCGAACTCCAAGCGAAAACATTGTTTCAAAAATTGTAATCAATATAATACGTTATCCCTCTCAACGACAGTAAAATACTTGGCTATATTTCTTTAACCTTTGTAATGGGAACGTATATAAAATAAAGTAAGTATTGCTTTAAATTTGATGCCTGACGGAAAAGGCGACGTCCACTTTTGAAACGCGAAGTCATGCACCTTCCGCGTCGACCCTCTGTCTTTTGCAAGGCGCCGCGCGACACACACTTGAAAGAAAATACTACACAATAATAACATTATCTTATCTTATCTTATATATGTCGGCCTAAATAAGAAATGTTAATTTGTGAGCAAATTTCTGTGTTAGGCAAATGACCGAGGAAGAGAGTCAACGAATACGCAACATGAGGATGGGGTTGATAATTTCGATGGCGCTATATTCAGCTAAGCCCGGAAGAAATAAATTCATTCAGGTAAAGTGAATATGAGCTATATGCAAAGCTACTGTGATGTATTACATGTCAAATATTGTAGTTTTACCACCATTGACCTGCTATAGTTACCCAGGAGGAAAATTGTAAACGATTGAGTGATAGATACGACGATATCTCTTTTTTTAAGGAGTAAGGCATGGAATTTAGGCACACTTTAAAAAACCGTGTGATGTAATGAGTATGTTAGAAAAGAACATATTTTAACGTACCCGACCGTTATTCATTGTCATTGAAAGCGTGCAATCGTAATACTGTTGATACATATCATATTTTAAATTCCTACAAAAAATATCATAAAACGAACGTCCCGAAATTGTACATTCTCCGTTTATTGACACAATATCAATAAAGTATTTCAGTGGTAATATTTCACATACACTATCTTCTCAGTTTCTTTTGTTCCTTCTATTCCTTTTCTGTCTGTCATATGTCACTGTTAATTTTTATTTCTGTATGGACGCAAATGCTTCAGCTGGTTATTTAACATGATATATTACCATTATTGTAATTCATGTTTTCACTTATTCAGTCTTGTTTGGGTGTGGAATTGTGGCGGCAAGGAGCCACGGAAAAAGTGTTCAAAACCCTGCATGATTTCGCCGTTTCGCAGGGCTTAGGAGCGGCCAGAAATCATGTAGATATCTTGGGCCAGCACCATGCCGATGAACTCGTGCTTTGGAAAGAGTCTATTGAGGTAAAGGTCTCATTTACTGCTCCCTTGCTACATTTACCTCACGTACCATCGTAAATTGCAATTATTACGATATAGTGCGTTGAAATCAAGAACGATAATAAACGCTGGCCACTTTGAGGGGGTTGATTTCGTTGGCTGGGCAAACTTTTTCCGAAAACAACAAAATATCACGCAGCAAAGGCACAGAGGTGTTTCTTCAATCCTTGGCAAGGCTATTTCATATCAGTCGGTGAATATGTGCTGCATCATATCCATAGTGTTGAATGAACATGCCACTGATAGAAAGTTGAAGACGATCGAAAAAGCTGTACATAACAACTTCAACTACATTGGAATAACAGTTTTGAAGCGGAATTATACAATGTCATGTAATGTAATTATGCTAGCATCATTTCGTTCAGGGAGTAGGTATTCTTTGTCATAAATACCAGGCATAAGATACGTCATTCAATGTTGAGCCGTTGTCCACAAATATTGGACATCAATAACAGTGTTCGTTCGACAGTTACCATGCACACCCTCTTCATCCGACCGTCGCCAGCCGGTAAAACGCTGGTCAGCCGGTGGAGCTATTTTCGAAATACAGGCGAGGTGATGTTAGCAATTTGGATTTCTTTCACATGTCTTCTGAAGTTATGGGCATTGTACTTACAGATATCATACAAAGACGGACATCGATACTATCTTGGAGCGAAGTTTTGTTTTAAACTTGCTCGTATCGCTAATAAGTGACACTAATCGGTACAGATTATCATGCGTCATTATTCCTCATTCAATGCTCTTTGTATGTCAACCAAACTTCAATGAATTTAATTCGCGTAAATACTGATATTATCGGGAGTCACACCATATGCATTCACCCAGGCTACGGTAGTAGCATGCTGGTGCTGTTCACCGTAGCCTGGATAGACGCACACGTTGTGAATTTTTAATTAATATCAATGCTTACGTCAATTAAATCCATGGAAGTTTGGGTAACATACACGCTTAAAAGTAAAGTGCTGAAACTTACTCGTAAAGTGTTGAAATAACCCTTTAAGTAACACTTAAAGAACAGTGCCTGAGGACACACTTAATGTATCGATAAAGTTTAGTAATTTCCGATAAAAATAGTTTGAAAACAAAACTTCGCTACAGAACAGCGTCGCTTGGTGTGTATGTACGATATCTTCAAGTACAAGGCTGTCCTGATATGTAACCGAGCGATTGAAATGACTGTTATTTCCCATTAATGAATGAATATCCATTAAAAGTGGCCATAACCTCAGAAGAAATGTGAAAGAAATCAAAATTTTTAACACCATCTCACCGGTGTTGCGAAAATAGCCTCACCGTTTCAGCGGCTGGCGACGGTCGGATGTACATAACATACTTTCCTGCAACACAAAAGCAGTCAACAGTAAACTCATCACTTAAACATTACATGTACATCAAACCTGATTTCTTCTGTACTTCTGCCTATTGCGGACAAGGAGTCGGTTGATGCACTTCGGGCAGTTCTGTCAAGCAGGGCGATTTTGTTAAACAAGGCAAATTGTACACACTTGACTTATTAGCATGTAACATACGGCGGGCCAAAGACATGAAAGGTGTTATAGCATTTTTTCTTACAAACGCAAAAACATGATAAAATTACGAACCGCTCAATATTTACGTGGCGGGGGGGGGGGGGAGGGGGACGCACACTGAAAAGATATATGTAGAAAAAAGGCCAAACCCCAGCAATTGCTATTAACAAATTCATTACCCCCTTGTTCGAAAAGGAGAGATCGTGAAGGATCTTGGCGCCTACTATTGTCCGATAATTGTAAGCTAATGACAAGAGGATCTTTTTGTCCATTGGTACCAAGAACAAAAGTTTGATTTGTAATTTTGGTTAAAGAATTTGGGCGAAAAAGATCGAAAAAGGGACGCTGAAAAAGAACAACATATAATCTAAGTTTCACAAGTTTCAAGATTTCTAGAAACTGTAGTTATGTGGGTTGCTATAATACAAGAGAAATGAGCAAAGTTAGTCTGAAACTGAATGTACATGTACGGAGGATCCTTTGTCTTCGATTTGTAGTATTTTTTTATATTATTATTTTTGTACGTGTCATCATTGGGTACTGGAAGCGAAGAAAAATCTCTTCGACTCATTGGCATGACCTATGGAACATAATATTTTATAATTAGGAACAAATGGTAATTCTGTTATGTTTACTGGGCTAGTTTGAGATATCTCTTTTAAGATACCATGCATGCTCGAAAATACCAAACTTGAGAAAGATCCATGCAGTAGTTTATGAGGAATCTCGATAACAAGGTTTCATGGGGAAATCCAAGACGGCTGCCTCCTGGCCATATTGCATTTTCGAATCGGACCAGAAAAGGTATCTTGCAAAACTATACCCCAGGGTGAACCTGTGTACCAAATGTGAGAAAGATCCATAAAGTAGTTCCTGAGAAATCGCGATAACAAGAATTGTTGACGCACGGAGTGACGGACGGACGACGGACCACGGACGAAAAGCGATTTTAAGAGCTAAAAAGTACTCCCCCCCCACCACCACCGCCATGACCCCAAAGAAGTCAGGGTGTTGGCATTGTGGGAAGTTGATGCTGGGACGACATCGGGCCTTACAGACTAGTCTTGTATATTCAATGTTGTCCTTTTCCTTTGACGACGATACAGCTCACCAATCCTCAGTGTACGAGTTGCCACAGCGACACAGCTCACCAATTACCAATATACGAGTTGTGAGAACATTTGCATCATATCTCTACAGATTTGTATGTAATACCGCTTTTCTGATACCGCATTTTAATGCACGTCTGTTGTCACTTCCCTTGTCCGACATCTTCGATCGCCTCAGCATGAGGATTACTACCCTCCTGCAAAAACCATCCCAAACGATAGGTTCTTCCTCGTGCTGATCAAGTTTAAATGCAACAAGGCGATATGTATTTTTATAAGAAGGGAGGCAGTGACCAATGCTTTTTATCTACACTACTCATTCATATGTTTGTGATATAATTTTTATTCAAATTGATATGTAGAGCTATGTGGAGACAAGAGATATCGCCGACATCGATGGTCCCAAAGGATTCAGCGTGGGGTGGGACAACGTGCAGATGAATCCCCAGACAAAACATGAAGGGTTGGGAAGAGGTAGCGGATTCCTGTTGTGGGGAATGTGCTACGCTGTGCAAAACAGAGTGGGTACATTCAATTCGGAGGCATGTCAAGTGGCTTCCGCCAGAGATCTTTGCCCCTACAAATACTTGCCTAGTGAACAAGACTACGCCAAACTCAGAAAAAGAATGGTGTTTATTGTGAGCAGGCTCATTACTGAACATGTTAGCGTTGTCCAAGGACAGATCAGCTTGCCCAAGCACCTCCGACACCAATATTCTCAGAAAATGATGCAAGCCAGTAATGTTGTAAGTCTGTTACTTTCCAATGATACCGAATTAATTTGAAGGTCTGCTCAGTAGTGCATAATATTTATATACCTCTGCGCCTATACTTCTTATCCCTTGAGCTTCGGGACTGCAACTTACCACATTATACCCTTGGGTCAAGCTGTACCAGGAAATGTTAGAAAAAAAAGAGATGGCCGCTTTCATGACGTGACACTGACGTCATTTCCAGAAACGGCATTTTTTTGTACATTTTCCTGTCACATTTTGCGATTTCTTTATTTATACAATTCCTTGGGAAAAACTGCTTGATAAATTAGTAAATATCAATGTGATGTGCAATGAACTAGATTTCGTATACTTTTTATCGCGGAAAAGCAGAAATTTTGAAGAAATATGTCAAAAACATCAATTTCCTGGTGGCCATCATCTTGAATTTACCCATGATCCGCTGCTCGGGGGTTATGCAAATGGGGTCAATATGACCCCAATATGATAAAATATAAAGTCATGGAGTGTCAGCTCTTTAGTTTTTGTTGTTCCGGAGATTGCGCAGAAACTTTGGTAGGAGGGGGGGGGGGGGGGGGTAAAGCCCCTCACCCAGGCCAGCTAGGGATAAATCATGTGGATGACATTTGCTTCAATTTCTGGGTCTACGCGAAACGGTGCTTCGGATTTTGCCGTTGCTGTGGCGGCCCCCTTTGTATATACTACTTTTTCCAATACACTGAAGGCAAATTTTAATTAATAAGCTTTGTCGAATCTTATTTATTGTTCATTATTTTCATTAGGTCAATATAGGGGTGGTTAAGGCTGATCCTGCATCCACCAAAGGTGTCATCGACATAATGGAACATGTCCAGAAATATGTCCCCAAAAATGGCGAAACGGGAGCTTTGGTTACCGTCCTGGCCAACGGAGACAATCT
>JAVTVY010006082.1:0-39945 GCA_036873755.1 Hanleya hanleyi
GTTCGTTAAACGATCTGATTTCTGTTTCCGTTATGGGCAAGGTTTCCATTTCGGTTATTGTTTCGCTAATTATTTCGGTTATCGTTCAGTTTCGTTTCGGTTATATCAGGTCAGATCGGTTCGCTTTCCGTTTCTTTTAGTTGGCATTTAAAATAACTGCAAACTCCGGAAACTCCGGAAAACGATGCATCGTTTAGCGGAATTATTTCTGTAATGGGGACGGGGCAAATTATATGGTGTATCACGGACGGTGCGTGGTACAGATTTGCCATCCTCCCTGCTGAATATTTTGGTTATAGTTACAGAAGAAAAACTTGATTTTTTTTTCATGCCTAACATGAATTCCACCGTGACGGAATCGCCGTTGGGAAGACTTTTTTTATTCAAAGCCATGTACTCAGAAGTTCCGTGGTCACACCCATGTATTTTTATGTTTCGTTTGCTATATGATATCTGTCCACGGATCCATGAAAAATCTACAGATGATCCAGCATTTACAGTAAATCATGCCTCGAAATCTGCGTGACGGAATCACCTGAAACGGACATGACTCTTGACTAGTGTTGCTGGTCTATTTCTTTGCTGCTCTGTTTCAATCTGATTATTCTTATATGACATCTCTTAATAACATACAGTACCCAAGGATGCTAAGATTTTTTTTCCTCGTGAGAAAAACGTGATTGGATCATCACAGGGGTTAAATCAAGTCCGTGACGGAATCACCAAAGAATCGTGATGGAATCACGAGTGCGCTTTTTAAATCTTCTCGGTAAAAGAGCTTCATTAATTACACATTTTCTCCAATAAAATATTCCTAGGGTGAATTTATCAATTCTGCTTATAAAATTAAAACTCTGAACTCTTATTTTTACCAAGGTATACAGTTCCCGTCACATGCATATCTTTTCTACAGATGTTTCAAAATAGTATAGTTTTCAGTAAAATGCAACTTTTCTTCCTTGACAATTTCGAATTTCCTGAATTCTTCAGGTTAAAAACTAGTTCGCGATTAAAACACATCTTCTCTGTTATTGATGTGTCTCCGGAGATCCGGAAGATAATAGAAAAAACAGCATGCTAATATATGGTCTACGAAAGAATGTGGAGTGAATTGTATGCGAAAACTGGCTGGTTTTAGCGATGTTCGCTTTTTCTTGGAATTCATGCTAAATTAGAAAGGGATTATTATTTGGCGGAAGAATTTCTTAAATTATCTCTTCATTTAAACAGACGCTGCTGATTATGGCACAAGAAAGGCTTGCTATCAGAAATGGTTCATTTGCGCATTTCTGAGAGGCTGTATATTCACTGACCGGTGATTTCATCTAATCAGCTGCTGGGTGGTATAATTTCACTTTGCCCCATCTATTAACCCAGGAGAATATTTTGAACTGGTGATAACTGACAAAATTTTGTACATATGTGTTATACTTTCTTAGTATTCAAGCATAATGACATGCACTTTCTTTGAATAGCGGGAAAATATAGTACATATACATAAAAGCATGCCAGTTATCACCAGTTCAAACTAATCTCATGTGTTAAAAGGTAGGGAAAGTGAAATTATACAACCCAGTAGCTAATAAGCTGAAGTCACGGGTCAGTGAACAGACAGGTTTTTATTTATACTCTCAGTAATATGCAACTGAGCCATAGGCTAAATATACTTGTCAAAAATATGGTGTAAATCAAACACATGTAAGCATGAAAAGTTGGAAATGAAATTTGTATTTTCGTGTCTATAATGTAACTTGTTAAATAATAATGTGGCAAATGGCACTCTGTTAGGCTGCAAAAATTAGAATATATATACTCCACTTGAAAATCCGAACAGCATCACGAGTATAGACCTACTTGGAATACTTAGACCAACAGGGCGGAGAACGGGTAACTAAACACATTTTCCCTTTCGACGTCAACGCGTAACGCGTAACTGAATCTTACACGTTCCCGTTGCCGTTCAACGTGTAACTAAACCTCTCTATTGCCAGCGGCCACGCCGACTACGCGAAACGGAAAGCGCCCGATATTCAGTGGCGGCCAAGTCCAAGTGCGAAATCGAAAGTTATGGTGTGCCATGCGTGCCCGCATTAAAGCAGGAGCAACTGCAGATGCTTTCTTGCATGCTACGTAAAAAGACACTGTATAGCCGTTCTTCCTACCGGCTACGGGAAATCTTTATGTTGCCGAGTGTACGGACGGGACGCAGAAAAATCCAACCCCCATGCAGGCGGCCGACGAAGTTCTTGCTGTCGACTCAGAGTCCAGTTCATGAGCGATCACCGAAGATTATTATTTGCTCCCCGTTGCTCTCTTTAATGACAGACCATGTGAGAAGATCAAGGGATAGTTCTTGCACTGCTGGATATATAGGTGCGGTTATTTTGTTTCATAAAATCAGTTCATAACTGCATCGCAACAACAACAGAGATTAGGAGATTAGCCGTCACGCTATACTACGAGGCGTCTCATTGGGCGACTATTTGACCCGGAAACTATTTGATTCGGAGTTCATCTGACGGATTTGTTATAGGAACTGTCCCAGATCTTAATCAGCGACATGTCCGATAGAGGAGCGGTTTATTAAGTCTGAGTTTTAATCAGATTGCAAACAAACATACCCTAACAAAACCCTAAGCCGAACAAAAACCTAACCAGAACTACAAAAAAAATTGAATTTCGAATTTTGAGCTAGGGGGCTGAAACTTACCACACTATACCCTTGGTTCAAGATCTACCAGAAAATGTAAAAAAATCCAAGATGGCCGCTTTGATGACGTCACAGTGACGTCATTTTCGAAAACGACCTTTTTGGGCGATTTTTCGGTCGGATTTTCCGAAATTTTTTATTTATGAAGTTTCTCCGCAAAAACTGCATGATAAATTAGTAAATATTAATGTGATGTGAAATAAAATAATTTTGCCCACTTTTCGTCGCGGAAGAGCAGAAATTTTGAAGATATATGACAAAAACATCACTTTTCTGGGACCCCACGTGGCCGCCATCTTGAATTCACCCATGATCCTCTGCTCAGGGGGTTATGCAAATAGGCTCAAAATGACCCCAATATGATAAACTATAAAGTCAAGGAGTTTCAGCTCTTCATTTTTTTGTCGTTCCGTAGATAGCGCAGAAAGATTGGTAGGGGAGGGGGGGGGGCATTTCGCCCCCTCCCCCAGGCCAGGTAGGGTTAACGTGGCCGCCATATGCGGGCAGCAGAAATGCATTAAAGGGATGATGACTTCAAAATCATCAAATCGAGGTGTGAATGCACCATCCATAGTGAATGATTTTGGAAGTTTTAAGAACTAGGTCTTAGAATTTTTAGGAGAATTCAAGTTGGGTGGTAAAAGAAATGCAAACTCAAAAGAAGCAGCATAAGAAACCATATAGCTCCGTTGGTAATGGGGATAACAAGTCGCCTCAGAATGGAAGATGGAATGGTGAAGATATAATTAACCTGGTTAAAACAATCACTCCAGTTATAACTGACAGATTAATTCTGGCTGAAGGAATAGTTAGGGAAACTACGGGGTGCCGGGTCAAAGAGCGGAGACTCGGCGAGTAAACAGAGGCCCAATATCAGAAGGATCACAACTATGTTTAGTGGTGGTAAAGAACTTTTGTTCCTGCTGCAGTAGAGAACAACCCTGTTGCAATGTCAGTCGATACTGGTTCAGATGCAACCATATTGAGAACTCATTACTTCAATCAGCTACGCTTTGCGTCAAGCCCACAAGTCTTGAATGTAAATGGTAGTTTGATCACCATGCACCACTGCTGATATCAAACCTTATCATCACAATCAAAGCGTGACTGAGATACATCATATTCTAGATAACGACTTTACAACAAAAAATCATACGGATTAAGAGTAACGATCAGCGATACGGATTTAATATTTTTGGAACATCATGATATCTTGCTGGTATCATTGAACACTGTTGACCTCTTCTCTCTTGCAGGAAACTAGCCTAGTTTTATGTATACTTGGATTTATTCTTTTAATTCTGTGCTAATGCTATTATATGAGTTAGGTCTCCGTCATCACAGCTCCCGAGCTAGAGTATCTAATTCCACTTAAACCTGTGCTAGTGGCCGTGTGGATATTCTATACTCTCCGCATGAACAGCTGCAATAATAGCGCGACTGAGATACCAAGGCTATGTCCAAGAATCCACCGCAATCTCGGGTCTGAATATGGGAGGTGCCGAGTGAAGATTTCATATGGTTGCTTTTTAGCCGCCAGACGTCGTCTATTTTCCCCACTTCTTGCATATCGCTGCAATTTGGATTATTGGCGCAGAAATTCTTCAATGGACGACGGATGAATATTGAATGACGGACTAGAAATTTGTATTGTGATGGTTAAGTTAACGTTGGGAAAGAGGAGTTTCTTCATGACATTTTGTTGGCTGGTGTTCAAAATGATGGCATTTTGGGGATAGACTTACTCACCAAACATGTCATTTCAAGTTGGGCAGCTGCACACTATTAATGGAGGGTGAGAAAGTATCTTGTTATAGGCATGCTGATGAAATCCAGGCGTTGTGTTGTAGAATATCGGTACAGGAAAATTCAGTTATTCCGCCTGTATGTGAAGTTGTGATCCCTGAGTAGTAGGGAAAGTGGATTTAAAGTCACATTTAGTAGTATATAAAGCGCATTTCGGGTCATTTGACCCTTTTTCCATGTTAAAGGTATAGGAAGCGGCCATTTACGGCCTTTGACCTCTGAGGCCGTGTAGAGGTCAAGGCCGCTATAGTTCCAACAGGTGGCGCCCCTCTTTCACCTCGAGTTCCTCCGCGGTCTGGCGGTGATGCGGTCGCGGGAAAAAGCTTCCGCGGAGAAAAAGTAGTCTCCAGACTTCAAATACGCTGCATGGTCCGATTGGGTCGAATGAGGTATCAAAGTGAAGCATTCGTGAAGGGGCATCCAGTCATGGATGGGTGCATGTAAAATTAGGATTTTTTCCCGAAACTATAAAAAGCGGAACACGGACTTTACCCCTAAAATAGGCGAAAACACCTATCAACCCTAGCCAAAAGGGCTAATATCGGTCCCCGGGCTTATCGAGACCTGCCTATCCAGTCAATGGGGTGGGTGCATGTAAAATTAGGATTTTTTCCCGAAACTATAAAAAGCGGAATACGGACTTTACCCCTAAAATAGGGGAAAACACCTATCAACTCTAGCCAAAAGGGCTAATATCGGTCCCCGGGCTTATCGAGACCTGCCTATCAAGTCAATGGGGTGGGTGCATGCAAAATTAGGATTTTTTCCAGAAGCTATAAAAAGCGGAACACGGACTTTAGCCCTAAAATAGAGGAAAACATCTATCAACCCTAGCCAAAAGGGCTAATATCGGTCCCCGCGCTTATCGGGGCCTGCCTATCAAGTCAATGGGGTGGGTGCATGTAAAATTAGGATTTGTCCCCGAAACTATAAAAAGCGGAACACGGACTTTACCCCTAAAATAGGGGAAAACCCCTATCAACTCTAGCCAAAAGGGCTAATATCGGCCCCCGGGCTTATCGGGACCTGCCTATCCAGTCAATGGGGTGGGTGCATGTAAAATTAGGATTTGTCCCCGAAACTATAAAAAGCGGAACACGGACTTTACCCCTAAAATAGGGGAAAACCCCTATCAACTCTAGCCAAAAGGGCTAATATCGGTCTCCGGGCTTTTTGGCACCTGCCTATCAAGTCAATGGGGTGGGTGCATGTAAAATTAGGATTTTTTCCCGAAACTATAAAAAGCGGAAAACGGACTTTACCCCTAAACTAGGGGAAAATCCCTATCAACCCTAGCCGAAAGGGCTCATATCGGTTACCGGGCTTATCGGAGCCTGCCTATCAAGTCAATGGGGTGGGTACATGTAAAATTAAGATTTTTCCCCGAAAATATGAAAAGGGGAACTCGGACTTTACCCCTACAATAGGGTTCTGTATTATACAATATAAGGGAAAATGCCTGTATTGGGTATGGGGATGGTCATTTTTTTTCGTGGGCTTTATTATGGGTTGTGGGGTCTCGTTTTTCTCGTCTCACCAAGAAAAACACGATGGGAGGGGTTCCGGAGCGAAGCGGTGAAAGTTTTGGAAAAAGTCACCGAGGTCTGTATATAGGCCTGTAGGCTGGCTGTGAGGGGTATAGGTCCAACCTGGGAAATTCACACACGATCATTGTGATATGGGTTGTTTGGTCTTGTTTTTCACGTCTCGTCATTTAGAACACGATGGGAAGGGTCCCGGAGCGAAACGGTGAAATTTTTGGAAAAGTACCATATAGCCCATATAGTCCCATACTGGGGTATAGGTTCAACCTGGAAAATTCACACACGTTCATTGTGATATGGGTTGTGGGGTCTTGTTTTTCTCGTCTCGTCATTTAGAACACAATGGGAAGGGTCCCGGAGCGAAACGGTGACATTTTTGGAAAAAGTTCACCGAGGTCTGTATATAGGCTCATACTGCCTATATGGGGGAGGGGTGGTCAATTTTTTTTGTGGGCTTCACTATGGGTTGAGTAGTATAGTCAGTGGGGGTTCTGGACCAGCTCCCCAAGGGGGGGGGGCGAGCAGACGGCGTGGGGGTACCCCAACACCCTCAAGGGGTACCCCCAAGGGGGGCGAGCAGACGGCGTGGGGGCACCCCATCACCCTCAAGGGGTACCCCCAAGGGGGGGGGGCGAGCAGACGGACCACTTTTGGGTAGAAAACTAATTGGCAAGGGAGCACAGGGAGGGGGAGCTTCCCAAGGGGGGGAGCGGGGAGCAGGGGGGTTCTGGAACACTTCCCCCCTTGGGGCCGCCGTTGGGCTGGGGAAGGCTCTGAAGCCCATCGCGCGGGGTACTGGACCACTTCCCCCTTTGGGGCCGCCGTTGGGCCGGGGAAGGCTCTGAAGCCCACTACTGGAGCGCCCCACACCCCCCTCCTATATCAAGCACATAAGGATCCACGTAGAAAACTAATTGGCTATTGTTAATCTACGCCGGTGACGGCGTGGGAGTGCCTAGGGGCCTTTAGGCGCGGGTAGCGGGTGGGTAGCGGGCCGGGGTTTCCTTTTAGACATGCCAGCTGCACTGGGTATACCAACACAATGAGGTTGGGTAAAAACACCTGTTGATGGCTTACTTTGAGCTCCACGGAGCTCTGCGCTCGGAGGTGTATGGGAGAGTATTGTAAAGTTCACATTACCCGACTTCGGAAAGATGGTGGCACAAAGCCCTGCATAAAGTGTGGAAAGGGTGTTATGAACCGCTTCTCTTTGTGCCAGGGTTGCGGATATGAGTGCGAGAAGGTTAAGGACTGGCAGCGAAAGCAACGGGTCCTCAAGAATGAGTTTCGGCGATTGGCTGCAATTGATCCCTTCTGAAGCTAAATTTGATACGTTGGATACCTCGAGCGGGGAGCAGGCCATGGGGGCGAGTTAATCTACGCCGGGGGTCAAAAAAATGCAAAACCGGGGTGTCACGTCTCACTGAGTCCCGTCACATGGCTTCGTGGCCTGTGACGTAGTCCTGTTCACATGGCTTCGTGGCCATGTGACGGCTTGTTTTTTAGTAAATGATGTATTTGGGACTCAATTGCTCTTAATAACTCTCCTCCGTGGCATCCTAGACAATTCGAAATGAGTCTAGATTATTTGTGAGAAGAGTTCGGAACAAGCGTTCCAAGAGCAGTCAGGTAGGGATCGAACCCCCTTTTGTGAGACGTGACTGAAAGACACGATACATATCGCATGGCCTACGTAGGCTATCTTTCACGGACACTAATATAGGTTTAAAATAACGCATATAAAGCTACCAAGCAGTTGTGCAAGGCCTCACTTCCTGTTATCGTTGCTAGGATACGAATGCACAGTCTCATACAAGTGCTGTCTCATTCAGATAGGAGAAAATCAATAGTGACCCACATACAACACTCAGGGCTGAATGCAAGCAAACATTCCTACACAGACACGACCCAGCTAACACATTTAGTCTATTTCGGGTAGATGTATGGAACGTGTATATATCCGCTGTGAGGCCCGGCTTCATTCACAAACAGGAAGGCTTGAGCAAATACAGTGTTAGTAGAGAACAAACACACCTAAAGCTTATTGAGAGAAGTCAGGCTTGAGTATTTGGGTCGGCGTATATGTACACGTTTACACATTCAATAGCCGCACGTAGTGCTATAGTATGGTGGGTAAGAGGCGATATAAAGCGCCTACTTCAATATATCGGCAGGGAGGATTCCTTGCTTAATCAGCAAGTCTTTCGTGGCTAAGGCTAGGCCGACGTCGGCAATAAGCATTCCTACGTCATAGCCGGTGAAGTCCAACTTGGGGGCAGGGCCTTTCCAAACAATTTTGCCCAGACGAGCATAACCTATCGCTAAGCCGCTAACGACAGCCGCATGGTAGGCCATGTTGGCTAGCATTTTACCATCGATCGACGACATGCCTTCTTTTGCAGTGTCAGCCATGGCTTAAACATGATATACTAATGCGCCGAAAAAGGCCTAACTACGTGTTCGTGCGGACATCGTAGTGGTTCCCACGGTTCCGGGTGGCAGGGGCTGCGCATGGCGTCTTTCATAATCCGCCTGTAGAAAGCAGTTTATCGTGATTCTATCTCGATTGCCCTGGCAAACTGTTTCCTTGCTTCCTCCCTGCCTTGCTTCAGAAGTGCGTTTTTTTCTTCCTGGCTGATATGGGATGCTTTCAACGATTTAGCCCTGATGGTGCCTTTCATCGCATCATATTTAGATTTCTCCGCTAGGATGTGACGGAACTCGCTATCAGAGATCTTGTTATCCACAAGTGCTTGCGAGATAACATCTGCGATGGAATCCAACTTTGATGACGCTAGGACGCGAATTTCATCGTGTTTTTAGCTTTGATGGTCAGGCGTCGAGATATGAACTTGCAAGCTATTCCAGCCAAACCACTTGAAAGAGCCGAGACTTCAAGTGCTACAACAACGGGTGCGGCAATTATAGTCGACAAGAGGCCGACCCCAGTCGCGCAGAGGCCCAAAGCCACTGTGGTAAGCGCAGAGTCAACGCCATCTACAGCATTCACCGCTTTGCGGTATTTTTTATACAAGCTCGTCCGGGAATCACGATCTTGGGAGAGTTCATGCTGTATATCACAGATGTGCTTTAGCCTGTAGTCATGCGCGGATTCGGCCTCGTCCAATGTTGGATATAGCCCCATGATGAATCTATATGCTGTTGTCCATAATCTCTAGATCAAGGTTATCCAAGGGCCGGTTGAACACCTTGAGAGATTTTAAGCCGACGCCTTCAGATAGGAATATGTTGCCCACGGTCACATCGTTCCCTACTCGTTTAGTTACGCCCTCTAACGACAGGTGCACGACAGGCTTTTTAACTGTGCTGAGAGCAAAGAAAATCCGCAACTCTTGATCAGTGTGCTTATCGAGCCACTTGATCTGGAGATCTGGTAGTATGTCCACGAATCTATCGGGAGCGGGAGCGGGCGGTAACAGTATTGCAGCAACGATAGTTGAGTCTGAAGGAAGAGTGGTCAGGGCGGGTAATGACGTATTTATTACCAGAGCCCCTCGAGGATCAGTGCTTCTTAAATAGAATTTCCAGTCCTGGAGGTGTATTTTGACGTTGTTTTCAACCGGACTGTAGGACAGGAATGCCGTACCTCGATTTAAAACCTTTCTCATAAACCCGGCTTTATCGACCTGTACTCCCGATTCGACCACATTAAGGTCAATGAGACAGCCCACATTGTCACTTACGGCGAGAGTCCATTGTCCTTTTTCCGTTTTAACGAGGCTATATCTCACGTGCGTCCGTGTGTTTCCCGTGTTAATATCTTCAAGGTCTTTGAAACTTACATCCGTGTTTCTTCCTGGCGTAAGCTTCTTTCGATGGTATAAGCCGTTTCTGAACTGAAAGCCGTATAGGCGGTCGGTGTAACCTGCCTCGCCAAACCCCACGGTATCAGCGAGATCGCTTAAGGCCAAATCACTGCATCTGGGTCCTGCGGATTCAACTATCGTTGTCAGGGATGAAGATCAAGAGTTACACTCATATAAGCGGTCTTTACTGGTGTATCTGACTTATCTAACAGGGAGAACGTTAGCTGCTGGATAGGGCCAGATATTAGTGGCTTATACTGTGGATTAGGGAAAGAAATGGTTTTTCCGCAGTTTATTCCTTCACCGGTCACAGATATACCTCTCAGAAGAGTGGAAGGGTAGGCCACGCAAGGGTACGCAGTGCTGATGCCAGCCGTCTCGACTGCCTTCCCCACTAGATTGTGCGATGTGCTCACCTCACCCAGGTGAGCGAACACTTCTTTATGGGGTGCTAGTGTGGGGCAGCTGTCGCCCTGCACTGCCCCCGTCAGGATACTGTCAGGATTTGAGAATCCCAGGAGCCGCGCAAGGCCAAACAGTTGTATGCTACTGTCGGTCGTCAACTTCAGTCGACCGGTGGCATGGTTTATATCCAGGCCCGCCCCGTGTGGCTTGAATACCTCTTTATTAAGGGAACAGACATTGTAATAACCGCTAGGGACAGCCACAAGCTTTCCGCCAACAGAGAAGCTAGTTCCGGCTGGGACGTTCTCCCATAGTGGGTAGAAAGTGAGCTCGAGCAGTGCTACTTTGTGTTGTCCGTTTTGGTTCTTGAGCGCATGCGTGAGGTCGACTGCTGCGCCATTTTGAATGTTGCTCAGTGTTACATACATAGCCGGTCACACGAAGTGCTAAACCAGCAAGGATTGCGCATGGATAGACACACCTTTAGCTTCAATGCAAAGGCCACCTACCAAGCGGGCGGGGTGTACACCGCTGGAACGAGTGTTACTGGGACGACATTCACTCATCAAGATATCTTGGTGAACTTAGAGAACACAGCAGGTGGTGACTTTGCGGCCCAGTTTCCTGATGTATTTGTGAAATAATGTCTGCCTAAAGTGAAAAGCGACCAGCTTGTACAGGCGTGGCGCTCTAATCCCTTGCAGTTTTGGCAGAATCAGCTGAATTTCGCCGTGTGGTGCGCCACGACCGGCTGCGGCGTGTCTGTGAGCGACCACCTAGCCGCTGGCGCACGAACTGCTAGCCACACCCGGGCCCTCTACACCTTTCATGTCTACTTTCAGATCAGGCGGATCCTAAAAGAGATCCAGGCCCCGCTCCCTCAAGACGACGCCTGGGCGGCATTTAACAATCCATTTGACCGCAGAGCATATGAGCGCATCTGTGCAGAGTTTGGGGTGTCGCCGCACACCGGCTGGAGACAGCAGCAGAGCGAAAACAATGGCAGAGGAACGATTTACTTCTATGCCACACACGCAGGCTACATGCGGCTTCCAAAGCCGTACGACCCAACCTGGCATTCGTTTACTTTCCGAAAAATCACTTTCACATTGACTACATTGCGCAGGGATCGGAGGCTGACAAGGCGTGGACAACGTTCATGCTGGACAGATCGCAGGGCTTCACACATGCAGGCGTCGAGCGTGTTAATGATTCCATTCGAACGTATGTATGGGCCATCCTCGGCGCCCAGGCTCAGACGCGCACACGAATCTTAGGAGAGGGCACAGCATTTGACGCGCAGAAGCAGTTTCTCGCCAACATCGAGGATGCGGTCTCCTCTCCAGTTGACCTCTCATCAGCGATAAAACGCTACCAAGACGTCCTGCAGTATGCAGGCTCCAAAGCTAACTATGTGTTCGGAATCGGCCTGTACATGGCCCCCAGTGACATGTTGCTCCGCATAGGTCATATCGCCGGTTACAACAATGAGATCGTAGTTGCAACAGAAAATCAAAAACTTGGCGAGAACGCGGACGTTAACGCAACAGTCGCTCCTCCAAACACAGAAGGAGATACGGGAGAAAAAGGAGTGGTTCCCACGGCGAGTGGCAAGACCGCGACGCTGGATCATGCCAAGACCGCGACGTTGGATCATGCTGTTCCCACGGCGAGTGGCAAGACCGCGACGCTGGATCGTGCCGTTCCCACCGCGCCGGTTCACTCCTCGCGAGATGTCGCTGCCTCCACGGTCCCAGCTAGTGAACACGACGACGAAAAGACCGCAATCATCGTCGGTGCCATCGTAGCTGGGCTGGTGACCATTTGGCTATTTCGTTAGCCAGTCGCGAGTCACCACATAAAGCAGCCCCGCAGCCACAACAACCAAGGACCACATATTCTCTGCAAGCCATCCAGCAGTTTTCGACATAAGGCTAAGAAGCCAGGAAACAATGCTCCCAATTATGCCGGGCAGCGACGCCGCGGCTTTTCCGGCAAGCTTTGCGAGGATTCGGCCGAGGGCGTGTAGGTGTTTCTTGACCCACTCTTTTGCAGTCCCGCTCGTCGGAACGACTGGCTTGGAAGGAGTCGGTGCTGGGGCCGGGGTGCTCCCGCCCGTCAAAGCAAGCACTAGTGTGGACACGATGAAGCCCAGCGCAGTGAGGATGCTAACAATGGTTATCCCCTGCTCTCTGAACAATGTGCGAAGTCGCTCAGCCAGGGTAGTATCTTCGTTGAGGACGCGGTTTATCGTCTCACGGATTCGGTTAATCTGTGAGCGAAGAGCCTCCCGACTGGCAGTTGCAGCCTCAAGGCGGACGGCCCTCTCATCCTTTAGTTCTCGAACACGCTCCGCGACGAGTCTTCGAGAGAACTCATCTACGTCAGTCTCATTCAGTTTTCCTTCCTCGAGAGCAATGCGGTCATCCAATGCTGACAGCTTGGCCAGGTTGTTGGTGAGCTCACCCCGAATGGTCTGGAGGGCTTTGTCAAGCCCGCGCAGCTCTCTGAGATTTAAAGGGGGTCGCGCATGGTGCCGAGGACTTCATCGATTTGCGCGGCCGTGAAGGACGTTTCCATTTTCTGAACAGCGTCTGTGGCTACCTTGGCTCTTCCGTCGAGGTCCTGGAGTTCAACGCTTTCGACCGCCGCTGCAGCCCCACCAAGCTCTTCGCTCGCTGTCTGTAGAGCTACCACATCCTGAGGGGGCAGATTTGCCGATGACTGACGGCGCCAGTCTGTAAACCCTAGTTCATCCCGAATCGCGTTGATACCGCCACGCTTCCCAGCTACCGTGGACAGGGAGAGAGGTCGGCCTGTACGAAGGTTAATTAAGTCCAAGTCGGGGAAAGCCACAAGGCGCAGCTTCCCGTCAGTCGTGACTTCAAACCTCGAGTAATCCCTACCTAGGTTGGGAGTAAGCCCCTTCTCTGCCTGGTAGTTGTAGTAGTCATCGACAGTTGTCTGGACTAACTCTTGCTGAAGAGAGAGAGGGCGCTCACCTTCCTGCGCTTGCGCGTCCGAAGGGCCCACTCTGTCTGTTGACAAATCGACATCGTCCGTTTCCTCGTCCCTCCTCGTTTCTGTCTCGTCGAGACGGCCGGTATCAACATCATAGTCTGCCATATTGAATAATCACAGCTTCTCACTTCACTTCAATAAGATGGCTTCTTCACAATACGGTCGCAAGCTTAATCCCTACCGCAGACTTCGCGAGCCACTTGGGATCAAGGGGGTTCGCCAGGCAGTTGTGATCACAAACAACCCCAGCACTATCGATCAGAACCAACAGCTACTGGTGCGCTTTCCCAATCTCGAAGCGAACGATGTTATCGTTCCGGGGACCGCCCGCCTCGCCTTCAACATCGAATTGAAATCATCCGACGTGAATCGAACCGTGGTTCAGAATTTGGGCCGCGCAATCATAAAGAAGACAACAATCAAAATCAGCGGCAATGAGGTTATGAGCATTGACGACTGCGACGTATACTACTGCTATCGCGACCTGTGGAAAACAGCCAAAGAGCGCGATAATGCAGCCTACCAGGGTATAGATACTGGCAGAACCCAGAACACGACAAAGCTTCGGGTTGGTGCCGGGAATGCTGAAAACAAGAAAACAGATAAAGCCATAGCGCGGGCATACGGCAACCGCTTCTTTGTCCCGCTTGACTTCGAGTTGCTGGACAGCCACATGCCTTTCTACCAAAGTGCGCTTGGTGATCGTCTGGAGTACGAACTGACATTCAACGACTACAGTCGCGTGATCGTCGCAGAGGATGATGAAGCCGCCAGTTACAATATTGAAAACGTCCGCCTGGAGTTCGAAATGGTCACGCAGAATGATCTCGCTAGATTGATCCGAACCCAGTATGCAGGACGCCTAGCCATCCTCTACGACAGGGTGCTCAGCCACCGCAAACTAACACGTAACAAGTCTGACACTCTCTGGAACATCAACCTGAACGTGCCCGCTCGCAGCATGAAGGGCATTCTTATGCTGTTCGAAGAACCTGACCCCTGGAATCGCGACACTGAAGACTTCTATAATCCGCTCATCACGAAGGTAGAAGTGTGCATCGAGGGGGTGCCGAATCGGCTGTACAGTCAAGGACTGAGAGCGCACCAACTGTGGGATGAGACCAAGAAAGAGTTCGCAGCCGGTAGTAAACGCCAATCCGGGGTTGCAATGGCCGCAAAAGACCTGGGTCTTGCAGATGTCTCCCTGGGGGAGTTCCTGACCACAAAATATGCACTATGGCTGGATCTGCGAGTCACGGACGATGACGGACTACATGGGAGCGGCCGAAGAGTGGTGAATGCCAGCGAGGGCATCACCATCCAGATCACAAAGGAAGCAGAGCCGGCCGGCGCATTGAACGTTTATCTGTACATCGTCATGGATGCACAAATGAATATCGAGGATGGGCGACTCAAAGAAGTGCTCAATTAATGGCGCAGCCCCGCTGCTTCCCAAAGACCCCCACTCCGCTATTATATGTGGCCAGACAGGGTGTGGTAAGACGGTTTTCGCCCTTGACCTACTCGAAGGCCACTTCCGTGGTGTCTTTGAGCATATCGCCATCCTTTGTCCCACGATTCGCTACAACAGCACCTACCTAGCCCGACATTGGGTCTGGGCTGACCCAGAGATCTACATAGTCGACCCCGGCGAGCGTCTCCACGACTATCTGCGAGCATTCTATCGCCTATTTGCCGGAGAACACACTTTGTACATCATTGATGACTGTGCCGCAAGCAAGGCTCTAACCAAAAAGAAAGACAGGCTGTCTGAGCTAGCCTTCAGTGGCCGCCACACAGAGCAGAGCGTTTGGGTGCTGACCCAGAAGTACAACTCGGTCTTGAAGGATCTACGAGAGCAGACGCGATGGTGCGCCCTGTTTCACTGTAAGGACCGCGATTCTTTTGAAGAGTGCCTCCGCGAGAACGATGTTATGCCAACAAGAGATGAGCGACTCAAAACTAGGGCGCTGCTGGCAGAGACAAAACATGCAAAACTTCTGTTAAAAACTGACCAGCCGGCTGCATATATGGTTGTTGTTTAGGCCGTAAATGTGGGAAGTTCTACTGCTTTGCCAGATTCTTACTCTCGGAGCCTTTGTGTATATCATCTACGAATATACTAAATCGAAGAGATACGTAAGTCATAGTATTAACCTTTGCCAACGGTACGCGCAAGTGATACGGGCCACGCACGTAGCAAACATGGATTGCGATGAGATTATTGACGAGCTGCTGGAAGAAGAGGCCGGCGGTCGTGCAGACAAGGCGGCTACATCTAGTTGCCACGACGGCGCGGCAGCCGGAGCCGCAGGGTCTCGCTCAAGCTCCGTAGGGGCCGCCGGGACGACTAGTGCTAGTAAACGCGAAAGACTAGCAGCGTTGGCCGCCGGAGGACAGGCCAAGGAGTACATGGGGAGGGTCATTACACCGAACCAGGTCGAAAGCCTGGACGATGGAGAAGTTGACAAGCTGTATGCTCGCTATGAAGCGCGCTTGGGAGCTAAGATGACCAAGACCTTGGGGACAGCTGCACTTCAGCTCTATGCCATGGCAGCCAGCTCTTTGCTCCCCATTCCATCTGAAAATCAGTCAAAGCTCGTTGCTGACCTAGAAGATGATCCCTTCGTTGAGCATGCGCTAAGCAATGCTACCTGTCAGCTATACCACCGCTTTGGGATGCTCTTAGCACCCCTGACCACATTACTTACCACTGTTAAACACTGCCAATTTGGACACACATGCCCCCAGACATATGCGTCTACGTTCGATGATGACGGAGGTACTGGAACCACAAGCGAATCAGCCACCGGTGAGAGTGACTTGGCAGACCCTCAGTCAGGAGGGGACAGCGCCTGATGAAAAGAACCCTAAAAAGGTGGAAGCGGGACGAAAGGGCGCTGCCGCGCGAAAGGCCAAACAAGAACGACTGAAGATGGAGCTCAAGGAGATCAAGGAACGTCTTGCTCCCACAGGGATGTCACAGGCTGCCGAGACGACCACCACAAACACCGAACCGACCGTCGAAAACGCACGGGGTGCTGGACCACAGTGGGCTCCTTATATACTATGCAGTCTAGGAATTGCAGGGGCTCTGCTCGTGGGATACAGGTTGCGCTCGCGTGCACTTTCAGGATCGCCGCTTGTGAGAGAACCAATCGATCGTCGAGCGGCAGCGCGCCTGACGCCAGCCGTTCCGACCGAAGCTACGGGAGCCGAGCAATTAAAGGATCCGTTTCGTATGCAATAAAGTCTTCGAAGATGTCAGCCAGGTAACAACAGTAGCCGCACCAGCGGGAACAGCGTATAAAACATGGCCTCGATTGCCTTGCTAGTGGGTGGAGCTCTGGGCAATGCTCTTGCCTTCAGTGGGTCGAATTACCTCTTTTCAATGTTTCGAAGTTCGGGTCTTGACGAAGAGCGCAAACGTCATGACAAGGCTATAGAACAGCTACAGGCTGCAAGGGATGCTTGGACAAAAAAGCGAACCGAAAGGCTTGACTGGATAAATGAAGAGCTCCGACGACAGGGACACGCCGTTCGCACATTCCACGACGTCGATGCCGCAATCCGCGAGTACTCACAAGTCACGGGCAAAATACTTGACCCTCTCGGCCCAGAGCCTCGTCTTTCAGAGATGTACGTACCTTCAGGTAACCAAAAAGACCGGGAGATCGCCTTTGTCATTCTAGGAATGGGCGTGACGGGGCTCGTAGCCTATAAAGTAGCCAAAAACTTGTAGCCTAGTAGAGCCGCATCTTGTGTGCACAAGGCCAGTTGCCACCCACACTAGCAATCTTAGAGACTTTCACCTCTTGGAATGTCGGCACGACAGCAGCTACAATGGGTAGTGAAACGAAAAAGCTATCCCGGCGCCTCGCGGGGCACTACTACAACCCGAGCGGTTACTGGAAGAGGCTAGCGGCTATCAAGAACCTCGCCGCAGCAGCCAGAGTCTCCGAAGATATGGCCCGAATATGGCTCAAGAAGCAGGCCATTTGGCAGATTTATCTTCCGCGCCCTCGCCATGTTCCACGCCCGCGTTTTGGTGTGAAGATGCCGAACGAGGTTCATCAAGCCGACCTGCTCCCCCGTGGTCGCAAAACCTACAAGTATGCGCTCACGCTTGTAGATGTGGCATCGCGCTACAAGGAGGCCGAGCCTCTGGCCACAAAAGAAGCCAAAGAGGTCGCTGACGCTCTCTCCCGCATCTACAAGCGGAGCCCTCTTAGCTGGCCGAAGCTTCTTCAGGTTGACCCTGGGCGCGAGTTTATGGGCGCGGTGAGCCAGCTACTGACCAAGCATGACGTTTCTGTCAGACGCGGTCGTGTGGACATTCATCGGGACCAGGGGATCGTGGAGCGCTTTAACCGGACCCTGGCTGAGCGGTTGTTTGGGCACCAATACGCCCAGGAAATGCGACTTCCGTCGGGGGCGCGTTCAACGGAGTGGGTGGCTGGACTGCCTGCCGTCGTTAGGGCCCTGAACGGAGAAGTGACCCGCCTCACCGGTAAGAAGCCTAAGGATGCCATCAAGGTTGTGGCTGTGACACAAAAGCCCTCTTCTGTTGTTGCTGGTCGCCCATTGGTCTCAAAGAGGAAAAGCTTCCCTCTGGTGTTGGCGTTCGGTACCTATACCAGGATGGCGAGCTGGAGGGTGGAAGACGTCGTGCGACTGATCCAGTGTGGTCCCTCCAGGTGTACCGGCTTGGACGCTCGGTCACCAAGCCTGATGAGCCTGTCCTGTATTATCTGCAAGATGGTCCTGCTCGTGGGTTTGTCCGGGAAGAGCTCCTTGTGGTGCCTCCTGATACTCAGCTGCCGCCGGATGGCGTTGTAAGTCGCTAGGATCTCTTCAATATACGCATCCATCTCAGCCGCCGCGGGGACGAGGTCCTTGTGGCCGTAGGCTAAGGTGTCCACCCCATTTTCTGCGATCCAGCGTTTGCTATCGAAGGGGGACAGTGAGACCTTGTTAAGGTGCTGCCCGTAGATGCGGCGGCGCTCAGACCGCAGCACATCCATGCCATGGCGGAAGGTCTTCTTACCGAAGAGGGCCTCTTTATACTGCTCATGGCGGATGCGCCTCTTCACGACGCTCTTTTTGACACCCTTCGCCTCCTTTATGTTCATTCCGCTGGCCTCGAGAATGCTGTACATTTTTGGGCGGAGGCCCACATACTCAGCGATGGGGCGCCCGGCACACTCGTCCTTCATTTTGCCTAGAACCTTCTTGTTCACCGTACTGTGTAGCGGGTGGTCCTGGGGGTAGTCAGAGGTGTCGTAGAGGTGGCCACACTCAGCCATGTCCTTGTACACGTCCTCCGTCAGGATCTCAAGGAGGAGAGAGTCAGTGTCTGTGTAGTGGAGCTGGCAGCGCTCCCCGTACCGCTTCTTCATCTGGTTGTAGAAGAAATCGTACATGAGGTGCTTCGAGAGGTCAAGGATGCTCATACCCACATACACAGGGCGGTTGAGGACTAAACGACTCTTGTGGACTTGGATCGCCGCGAGGTCGTCATCGAAGATGTTCGCCCGTGCGAAGGCCGGGCTGGCTATCAGGCGCCTAAGCTTGTCCTCCTCGTACGCGCGCACAAGCTTCACGTCAACTCGCTTGCGGAGGTTCTCCATGGTCTTCCCGAAGACTGAGTTGTTCATCAGCTTGTACAAGTCCTTCTCGAAGTCGCTGGTTGCCGTCTTCCGGAGCTCGGTGTTCATCCTAATGTAAGGCTCCATCCAAGGGTTCTGCTGGAATTTCAGGGCCCGGTGGACCTTCTTCAGGCGTATGCCCAGGGACATGTAGAGCTGCAGATTGCGGTAATGAAGCACATAGCGTTCTTTATCGCGGAGGTTGGGGACCAGCTTTCCGACCTCGGTCTGTGCCACCCCAGCACCTAGGAGGTCATGCTGATAATCCGACATCCACTGTTTCTGAACCACCAGGCGCTCCGGCGCCAGCGGGTAGGCGTTGTGCCTGTTGTGCAGCTCTTCGGGGTACTCCAGATCCACCTCGAGGATGTATCCCGCTGGGCTGTCAGCCGGATGATTTGCTATGGCCCCCTTCAAGCTCTGCGGATCTTCTACCCACTTCAAGCCGCCTGTAGGAAGGGGTTGGCTCATGGCCCATCCGTACAGGTTGTTGGCGTCAAGGTAATGGATGTGGCTGTTCGGCTTCGACGGGTTATACCCCTCAACCCTCGGGTTGTTCGCCCGGGCGTGACGCTTCGAGACCATGGAAATGCCGCCGCGCATTCCCTTTTCGATGAAGAGATGCTGATCGTAGTCCGTGAGCAGTTCCAGCTCCACTCCGGTTTTCTTAAGCAACGCGTCCCAGGAGAGGCCGGGGCCGGTGTAGGAGTGTGCAGGGTCCAGACCATACTGCCGCATGCATGTCTTCCGGAAGGTCTCGAAGACGTCTGCCAGGAGAAGGAAGTCTGTGCGATTGTGGAGGTCGTGATAGCCCCCTAGAGTGCGACACCCGAAGGTCTCCCAGACCTTTTGTGCATGGGCGTAGTCATCCTCGCCTATGTGCTCGTCTGAGAGGTGGCTGTAGAAGGCTTCACTCGGTGGGAGCTGGGTCTCTGCGAAGCGCTCCCAAGAGTCCATGTATTCGTATGGGTAAACCCCCTTGCGTAGCAGTAGCGAGCGCCTTTCTCCGCTGAGCTCGTGCCGGGTCGTAATTTGGAAGGCCTCGGGTTGGTTGGCCGCCATCAGATTGTCAAGAGATGCCAGCAGGAACTGGGCGCTGTCGATGAATCGGAGCTGCCCGAGGGAGAAGGAAATGTACTTCTCCGTGTTGTTAGAGATGCAGGTTACCTTGCCCTTCACCTTTGAGATGGCCTGCATCAGGAGGTGGGAGTCATAGCCCCGCAGATTGTGGAATACTACCGGTATGGTCGTTGTCTTGGGGTTCAGCCGCAGCTTAAGATTACAGGTCTTGTGGGCGGCGCCTCGATATTTCCCTGTGATGTGACAGTGGTCGCGAATACAGTCTCCATCTAGTGGCTTCTTACACACGTGGCAGACAGTGGCTGTGTTATAGGCCAGCCTGTCCTCTGGTGTCATCCGCATGGCTTTGGGGCTGGCCAGCACCGCCTTAACCTTGCGCTCTTCGTCTTGTACTGCCCTGAGGAAATGCTCTGCTGCATTTGGCCCCCGGTATTCCACAGGCGGCTCTGTATCCCCATCGCAGCGCACGACTACGTAGCAGTAGCTGCAGGTCTCATGCTGCTGTGTTTTCCGAGTGCCGCTCTTCGCGGGGTCAAGCTCGGGGCCCTCGACCTTTGTGGTGAGGGCCTCAAAGTCGGCGTAGATAACGAAAGGGGCTGGGAGCTGCTTGTGGTGGTTCTGGAAGACAAGCTTGTTTTTACCCTCTTCAGGCATCTCCACCCTCACCGCTGTTTGGCCTATACCATTGCATTCTGGCTTGTGGGCCTCCAGCAGGTCTTCCCTGGTGTAGCCGTGGAGGCAGCGCTCCCGGTGCTTGCTCTGGTCGTAGAGAAGCCTGTTGAGATCCTTGATCCATGTGTAGTGGAACATTCCCGCCTTCTCGATCAGCAGGAGGTTAATCCGTGGTATGTCCATGGGTCGGTTGCTGGCGCGGTGGACGATAATTCCCTTATCCCAGCCAACGACATTTATGGCCAGGTTGTTCTGTTTTTCAACCTTCTGGATCTGGGATATGGGTGTGGGGGCGTCAATTTCTGCAAAGTTCAGGCCATCCTGGGTGGGTTACTTGGAGGGTCTGTCCACATGGTCATCTGCAGGAAATAGGGCCGATCTGAGAGCCCACCGGAGACAATGATCATCCTTGTTCTGCACGAACACCACTGCCTTCTTGTTTTTCACCGCCGCTGGCAATGTAATGTAGGAGCCACCCCTCAGAGGTTGGTATCGGGCGATGTCCAGCCAGAGCGTTCTAACCTCATCAACAGCCCACCCTGAACCTCGTTGGGTCCATTTCTCGAGCGTCTCGAGGATACTGGGGAATGCTCTGTCTAGTGCTACATTGATCTCACTGGCCTGAAGGACAGCCTCCTGCTTGTGGCGGAGTACAGGCTCTGTGTACTCCACGATGCCATCAGTGTGCACTTTTTCAAGCTGGATCTTAAGAGCGAGCTGAAACTTGACTCCTCTGAGATCCTGAATCTCTTCTGTGAGTTTCTGGAGGATCTGGGGGTGCACATCCTCCAAGAAAGCTCTTGGGTCTGCGCCGAGGGGATGGTCTTCAGGCACATCCATCCGCCATCCCCGTAGGTAGTTTCCGATGACCCACGGCGTCTGCCTGAAGACAAGCTCGCCTGCCTTGCTTGCAACATCGAGCAGGTCTAGGATCTCTTTCTGGTAGTCCTGGGTAGTTCGGAAAGTTTTGGAGGGGGGATTCGGGTCAAACTCCTCCACAATCCTCTTCCATTTTCTCTCCTTGACCTTACGAGGCGGAGGTGTCGGTCGATGACTGCTTGGAGCAGCTTGCAGTAAGGGCTTTAGCAAGCGCTGCTTTACTGCTTTGGGGATCGGCTCATCCAGGATGTTGTGAACAACATTCTGAACAGGCTCCGGTGTTTGCATCTCGGCCAACAGCTGGTCGATGTATTCGTCCATGGTTGTCATGTTACCAGATTGGTATACTCTATAGTGAAGGAGTCTCTAATAGTAAATTCAGAAGGGGTCTATTGCAGCCAATCGCCGAAACTCATTCTTGAGGACCCGTTGCTTTCGCTGCCAGTTGGGGCGCTCAAGTAGTGGGCTTCAGAGCCTTCCCCGGCCCAACGGCGGCCCCAAAGGGAGAAGTGATCCAGTACCCCGCGCGATGGGCTTCAGAGCCTTCCCCAGCCCAACGGCGGCCCCAAGGGGGAAGTGTTCCAGAACCCCCCTGCTCCCCGCTCCCCCCCTTGGGAAGCTCCCCCTCCCTGTGCTCCCTTGCCAATTAGTTTTCTACCCAAAAGTGGTCCATCTGCTCGCCCCCCCCTTGGGGGTACCCCTTGAGGGTGTTGGGGTGCCCCCACGCCGTCTGCTCGCCCCCCCCTTGGGGGTACCCCTTGAGGGTGTTGGGGTACCCCCACGCCGTCTGCTCGCCCCCCCTTGGGGAGCTGGTCCAGAACCCCCACTGACTATACTACTGGTTGTGGGGTCTCGTTTTTCTCGTCTCGCCGAGAAAAACACAATGGGAGGGGTCCCGGAACGAATCGGTGAAATTTTTGGGAAAAGTCACCGAGGTCTGTATATAGGCTCATATAGCTCCATGCTGGCTATATGGGGGTATAGGTTCAACCTTGGAAATTCACACACGTTCATTGTGATATGGGCTGTTTGGATTTGTTTTTCACGTCTCGTCATTTAGAACACGATGGGAAGGGTCCCGGAGCGAAACGGTGAAAATTTTGGAAAAAGTTCACCGAGGCCTGGGTAGGCCCATAGGCCTATACTGCATGGCTATGGGGGTATAGGCCCATACGGGGTGGACGTTTTGGGGTCTAGGTGAGCCCCTAATGGTCCTATGATGTCGTATGAGGTCTTATTTTGAAGCTGTCGTAGAGGAGCATCCGACTGGACTAATGGTTCGCCCGTTTTCAATAGTATGCGCATGCGCAGTCTGGCCGTATGGCCACAACCCAAACAACCCATATCACAATGAACGTGTGTGAATTTCCCAGGTTGGACCTATACCCCTCACAGCCAGCCTATAGGCCTATATACAGACCGCGGTGACTTTTTCCAAAAATTTCACCGCTTCGCTCCGGGACCCCTCCCATCGTGTTTTTCTTGGTGAGACGAGAAAAACGAGGCCCCACAACCCATAGTAAAGCCCACGAAAAAAAATGACCATCCCCATACCTCATACAGGAATTTTCCCTTATATTGTATAATACAGACCCCTATTGTAGGGGTAAAGTCCGAGTTCCGCTTTTTATATTTTCGGGGAAAAATCCTAATTTTACATGTACCCACTCCATTGACTTGATAGGCAGGCTCCGATAAGCCCGGGGGCCGATATTAGCCCTTTTGGCTAGGGTTGATAGGGATTTTCCCCTATTTTAGGGGTAAAGTCCGTATTCCGCTTTTTACAGTTTCGGGGGAAAATCCTAATTTTACATGCACCCGCCCCATTGACTGGATAGGCAGGTCCCGATATTAGCCCTTTTGGCTAGAGTTGATAGGGGTTTTCCCCTATTTTAGGGGTAAAGTCCGTGTTCCGCTTTTTATAGTTTCGGGGACAAATCCTAATTTTACATGCACCCACCCCATTGACTTGATAGGCAGGCTCCGATAAGCGCGGGGACCGATATTAGCCCTTTTGGCTAGGGTTGATAGATGTTTTCCCCTATTTTAGGGGTAAAGTCCGTGTTCCGCTTTTTATAGTTTCGGGAAAAAATCATGATTTTACATGCACCCACCCCATTGACTTGATAGGCAGGTCCCGATAAGCCCGGGGACCGATATTAGCCCTTTTGGCTAGAGTTGATAGGTGTTTTCCCCTATTTTAGGCGTAAAGTCCGTATTCCGCTTGTTATAGTTTCGGGAAAAAATCCTAATTTTACATGCACCCACCCCACTGACTGGATAGGCAGGTCCCAATAAGCCCGGGGACCGATATTAGCCCTTTTGGCTAGGGTTGATAGGTGTTTTCGCCTATTTTAGGGGTAAAGTCCGTGTTCCGCTTTTTATAGTTTCGGGGAAAAATCCTAATTTTACATGCGCCCATCCACGACTGGATGCCCCTTCACGAATGCTTCACTTTGATACCTCACTCGACCCAATCGCGACCGCATCACCGCCAGACCGCGGAGGAATTCGAGGTGAAAGAGGGGGCGCCACCTGTTGGAACTATAGCGGCCTTGACCCCTACACGGCCTCAGAGGTCAAAGGCCGTAAATGGCCGCTTCCTATAGCTTTAACCTGGAAAAAGGGTCAAATGACACGAAATGCGCTTTATATACTACTAAATGTAACTTTAAATCCACTTTCCCTACTACTTCCCTGGCAGAGCCATAGACGTTCCCTATGGAGTTAGTTATGGATTAGTGGAGCCTGTGGACATGATGGAGAGGTTTGTGTGGAAAAATGAGTTATAACTGGCGAAGGCAGTAGTAGATTCCAGCCAGGGAATAATACCCTTATGTATCAGGAGTCCCAGTCACAGGCCTCGAATTGTGTAGAAAGATACAACAGCTGTACTGCCCCTGGGATTGAAAAAATCCAAGGAAATGAAAACAGGGAAAATATCAACGCAGCAAGTAGTCAGTATGTAAAGTCAAATAACATGACGAAGCCACAGGTTCTCCCTCATTCAGCTGAACGTATAGAGAAGAGCTCCTGAAATCTGATAAAGTCGGATAAGGGAGAATTGTTTGAACTAGTGTTTGAGTTCTAAGATATCTTCTCCAAAGATGAGAAAGATACGGGACGCACACAATTGGTGAAACATGAAATCAACACAGGGACAGCACATCCTGTTAAACGGCTTGGTTCTCCGTTATGTAATCGAAGAGCGATTACGGTACTGGCACGTTGGGATGTCTGAAAAAAACAAACCAAAAACTGCCTTCACTACAGGTAATGGGGGTTTCTATCAATTCACTGTTCATCCTTTTGGACTCTGCAATGCTCCGACCACATTTGAGAGACTGATGCAGAGCGATATCAGGGATATCTTACAAAATTTGCACGATTATATAGTATGTCAGTATATAATCACGTGTACGATTATATAGTATGCTTTGGCAAGACGTTCAAGAAGAGCTGGCTTCGCCTTAATATGCTCTATGATAGCAAACACCAGGCGGATTTTGATTCTGTAAATTTGTTTATCATTCCAAGGGCACTGGCTTTAAAATGAGCTACAATATATGTGTGTAGCCTGAACAATTTTTGGTGTAAGATGCCTGTATTAAAGAAATCCTCAATAACTCGTTGTAATAATTTGTGTATTTCCGGGTTGTGTGCTAGTTCTGTGTGATTACTTAGACAATCTCAAGTAGGCACACTCCTCGAATAAGCAAGTCTCGTAAGCACAGAGACATGTACCAGTACTTTTCGGATAGTTTTGAATCATTCTCTAGAGGAGGCTCTAGGTGAAATGGTAGCCACCCCTCCCCCATTCCAATCCAGTGTTTTCCCCTATAAACCGGATGGATAGAAACTCTGCCCGGTCCATATGAATTAAATTATTGAGAACTTTTTAATGCGACATGCTATACAAGCTGATGCAATTTTATAAGTACAATTTGACAATATTATTGGCCTTAAATTTGTTAAGTGATCCCTAGATTTCCATCTTTCGGTATTCATGATTGTTATGTCAGCACGCAGCGTTATAGATATAATTCCCCTTTTCGGTAGCCCTCATTTAGTGATCTAAGCCGGAATCTCCCCTAAATCTATCCAAAAAAATAAAATTAAAAAACTCAACACTAAATCCATCTGAGCTGGGACTCTTCATTAATACAGCTAAGGATTCACTATATAATATAGAACCTATCTCATTCGTAACTTCTCTTGACAGCATTGGAAAACCATATTTTCTATATCAAATTTTTCTAAGGTAGTATCTTTCGATTTATATAAGTTCTAAAAATAGTGATGAATTAACGATTGGATTTTATTTGAATCCTCAACTATTCCATCATCACCATTAAATCTTGAAATGCTTTTGTTTACAAAATTCCTCTTCTCCAAAGAATAGACATATCTACTGATCTCAACGCCGTCCATTTTAGTTTTCCGTATCAACTGAATCTATTTTTTCGATTTCAGCAATGCCTTATTCAATATTGTGTCTGCATCTTCATCAACTATTAGCTCTAAAATATTAATAGTTTCCTCTAATTCATTTGTTTACTTATTCTCTCTCTTCTTTTTAGCTGAATAGAAAATGGTTTTAGATCGAATATTCAAAAGAAGACTTTCAAAAAACAATTGGTCTGAATAGGGAGAGCTGTGAGTCTTGATTAGGTATGTTTTTCACAGATATAAGGACTAGCCGCATATTGTTCCTTTTTCAAAATTTCTTCTTTAACAATCTCACGGTACACAGGATCCGATAAGAGGAAGTTATTAAATTTCCAATGACCTTTTCTTGATTTCACTCTATTGACTTTTAATTGTAAACGTACCGTAATCAACGAATGGTCAGTTCTATAGCAGGCGAAAATATCTGTTTCTACAACACGGTTTAAAAGTTCCTCCAAGATTAAAAAAATACAATAGTCTGGCTTGTTTCACAGAATTTCGTCGTCTCCAAGTAAATCACTAAGTTGGTTTATTATTGCTCCTATCTCCGAAACGACAAAAAATTGAGAGCTGAAACTCCGTGACTTTTTAGATTGTCATATTGAGCTATTTGCATGACCCCCCGAGCAGAGATCATGGGTAAATTCGAAATGGCGACCATGTGGGTTACCAGAAAAGTGATGTTTTCGTCATATTTCTTCAAAATGTTTGCTTTTCTGTTTGGAAAAGTGAGTAAAACCTATTTATTTCATATTCGATTATTATTTACTAATTCATCATGAAGTTTTTGCGAAGAAAAAAACAAAAATTAAAAAATCGAAAATTCCCGAAAAACACAGTCACGTCATCATGGCGGCCATCTTGGATTTTTTTTTTTACATTTTCCTGTAGACGCTTCGGCCAAAGATATAGTGTGGTAAGTTTCAGCCCTCTAGCTTTAGCGATAGCGAAAATATATAGGGGGCACTTTCCGACCCCCTCACCCCACCCCCGCTGCAGTACACCCCAAATCGCCCATGCCAGATAGGGTTAAAACAATGGAATTACACCATGTACACGTATGCAATATATCGATTAATTAACCACTTATTGAATTCTTGATCTCACTATCACTAAGGCATGACTCTCTGTTGAGAATGAGTTTTGAATACAGAGACTCAGACATATAACTTATAAATTGCCTTTTTCTTGGATGTTTTCGTAGTTACCTAGATATCGGAAGAACGTCAGGATGAATTCGGATCCGGCTCCGGATTTTAGCATGAAATCCGGCTCCGGCTCCGGGAATTAGTTGCACCCCCTTTTCGTAAGCGCCTTCCTGGAAGGCAACTTGAAACCATAGGAAACATGCGACAATGCTGCAGGCCTCTGATATATAGAGAAGGGTGAGTGAGTGAATAGGGTTTAACGTCGCTTTCTCTATATATCAGAGGCCTGCAGCATTGCCACATGTTTCCTATGCTTGAAACATATTCATCATTCTACCATTGTCAGAGTTTCAACTGGTCTGTGGTATATTTGACAGTAGGAGGTTTTCAATCTGATGCCATGAGAATGCATATATCGACAGTACCTCAGTCCGCATTATGAGAGCACGCCGCAGTCTGCAGACGAATGCCGTTCGTGCGTCGTTTGGTTCGGTTATTTTCGCCAGTTTCCGCGATAAAATGCTGTGGGACTGGCAACAACGCGCAACAACAACGGCACCGAAGTGTTTGCAGTTCATCAGAGTTCGAAACACTGTATTATTTGCCATGGTAACTGGGTAGACAACATAAGACGCTGCTAGTTATTCAGTAAAGAACAGGCCTTCAAAATGAAAGTTTTGGGTGGGTGGGGGTGGTTTTAGTGTAAAGTGTCGAAATATGGGGTCTCTATAGTATATACCTACTGTCTGTCCCACCTGTATATATTCCGAGACGTTTTCGTCGTTATTTCCGAGACTATTTATCGTACAACATTGAAACTTCACACAGTATAATATGAATAGGCAAAGCCTAGAAGCGAGCGGAGAAATAGGCCTACTTCTTCCTCTCGTTTCTGGCTTTGCCTATTCATATCAAGTTTTCCACCAGCTCTAAATTAACACAATTACAGGGACTTGCACAGAGCTAATATTTGAAATGGATGAAATCTAAAGTACTATTGTACTTTTTATGGTTCCATTGATCTGATCTGCCCATATCCATCACAGAAACAGATATGGGCAGATAGAGTCCACGTTTTGTATAGTATTTTACACTGAACACATATTTCATGCACATGCTTACATCAAAACCGATGGCTTGTTTGAAAGTCAGTTCCTGTAGAACTTTACAGCATTAAAATCCATGTGGTATTGTTGTTGTCTAGAATTTGTCGACATAGCCTGGATCATAAATATGACATGATTTATATCCTAGCAATGCTCCCCAATCGTATATGTCACTATGTAGGCGACATATCCAAATTGGAGAGCAGATATGATTGAATTTTAATTAGATTGGATCAAATATTTAATTGTCCAAATTCTATCTGGTCCTAGCTATGATTTCCTGTCACTGTTCCAGGTGGCCATGATGTTATATTCTGTCATAAGGCAGCTTTATTTTAAAGTCCTATTAATAAGAATAATCCTGTTCCTCTAATTGGCACATAAAATCTATGTCACATATATACTGTCACAATTAGTCTTATTACTGAAGGAATTCTGTTCAATTCTAATTTGATTGTACACACAATATATAAAACCTTGGGGAAGTAGGTTCCACTTAACCAAACTAAATGTCCTTGTAATGGACATGTTCAAAAGTTGAGACTGAAGTGAATATATCTTGATTAATAGACAGATCTGTATACAAAGACGAAACTACTACTATTTATCTGCCAAATGGAAACAATAGCTACAAACATTTACAGCCAATAGATTTACCAGATATGTTAAAATAGTTCAATGTGCAACTGTAAAGCCAATCGACTAAATCATTTCATATTGTAGCTGTTCTCAACATTGAGATATTGTTCTTTTTACATTTTTAATTAATTTAAGGAATTGATAGAATGATTATAATTACATACTTTAATGAATAATTTTGAATGCTAAAATATTAATGGAAGAGAGCTATTATACTATAATGCCAGAAACAACCTTGTAATGGCTATGATTATAATCTATAAAATTATAGATAAACAAGACATGAAAACCATAATTAATCATATTGGGTATTGATATTTAAAATTCATTTGTGTCTATAATGGGGAATGGCATTGGGAGGGTAACATGACCGCAAAATCGTCTAAAAATATGTTTTGAAAATGACGTCACTGTGACGTCATCATTGTGGCCACCTTGTTTTTTTCTTTGTTTTGTTTTCACATTTTCTAGTAAAGCTTGGCCCACAGATATATTGTGGTAATTTTCAGGACTCTAGCCTTAGGGATAGCAAAAATATATAGAAGGGGGGGGGGGAGCTTCCCCCTCCCCCTCGTCTGCAACTGGGGTACGGTTCCCATGTGATTAAAATGTGGAAATACAAATAAATTGCCATTTAAATAAATTTAAAAAAATATGTAGGCCTATCTCGGGTCTGAAATTTTTAGGTATTATCGGAGGATGTCTAGCTTATAAAACATACTAAAGTTTCAGGAATTTTCGAAAAGTTCATTATAATTTTGAATGTAAACTTTGAAGGTTTAAATTGGAACATACTCTCCCTAGCTTCAGGTTAGGGACACCTTTGAACTGATTTTACATTGAGGTGAACTCAAAAATTAGTTCTGCATTTTTGTTGTTTTTGCTGGGTTTTCATTAAATTTTGCGTATGTTTTGTCCCATATTCGCATGTCTACACAATACCTATAGAGCTTGCTTCGCAAGCGGCCTCTTCGCGGCCGCGCGCCCCGCTTGTATAATGTTAATCGAAATTCTTCATGGTTTCCAGAAAATAAAATATTAATCTGATGAAACAAGTTACAATATAGGAGAAGGCCATCTTTTTTGTTTCTTTGTTTTGTTTTCACATTTTCTAGTAGAGCTTGACCCACAGATATAGTGTGGTAATTTTCAGCACTCTGGCCTTAGGGATAGCAAAAATATATAGAGGGGGCCTCAGGGGGGGGGGGAGGGCTTCCCCCTCCCCCTCGTCTGCAACTGGGGTACGGTTCCCATGTCATTAAAATGTGGAAATACAAATAAATTGCCATGATTAAATTTAAAAAAATATGTAGGCCTATCTCTGGTGTGAAATTTTTAGGTATTATCGGAGGATGTCTAGCGTATAAAACATACTGAAGTTTCAGGAATTTTCGAAAAGTTCATTATTAATTTTGAATGTAAACTTTGAAAGTTTAAATTGAAACATACTCTAGCTTCAGATTAGGAACTGATTGAGCTGAACTCAAAACATTAGTTCTGGACTTCATTCCATATGAAATGTTTTCTTCAAACTTTTTTCCGACTATTAAATTTTAATTTTGAGTTAAAATTATATTCAAATTTAAATTCAAGTATTTAAAAATAATTTTACTTTAATCTTGATCAAATTCAATGTAAACTGAAATATCATTCAAAAAACTGAAATTCCAATTCGTAATTAAAATTAACAACCAAGTCAGAATGATCATAACAAAATAAATAGGTTACGAACTCAAAATCGAATTTTAAACTTAAATCGCAAAATCACAATTTTCAGTTATCTCCACTGGACATGACATTTGCTACTGGACGTCACTCGTGACTGAATGCGTGCCTGTGCGGTTATCTCTTTTCTACTGAACATGAGTGGACGTGAGTTGTACGCTACTGGACTTGACTGGGCGTATGCCTGGACGGTAAACAGTAGGACCCCCACCGTCGTCGGCGAGATCAAGCGGTTCTAGCGGAGTTACCTCCCATGTATGTTTTCGAAAAGATGAATGGCTTCATTTTACAACCACGACTGCGTCGTAAATGTTTATTTTCTAACAAATGCCTTGTCATATTTACACGATACTTCAGATCTAAAAACGCAATAAATAAGCTTTCCATAGATATGAATTTTATGCAGGTTTTGCCTCCCATAGAACTAAATTTGACGAAAGATGTACACCGTTTTCAGTGCCGCCTTCAGTGGACTACCTTCAGTGCGAAACGTTTTTGATCGAACTCTTGGTCACGTGGTCTGCGTTTTGCATCGGACATCTTCGACAAGGACGAAAAGCCACATAACGAATCATTTTTAGTCTGCAGTTACTTTCATCTGTGTAAAATTATAAATAAATTGAAATCCTTTCGAAAAATGACATGCCAGCTAGGCTATGTTTTCTTCTTTTAAGTCTTCATCACGAGTAATTTGTCCCGGCATGCAATTTCTCCATGGGTGGCGGAAACGGAAATCACCGATTTTTCGTTCAAGGGATATCGGTTGTTGTTGTTATTTGCTTTGTTTTCATTAAATTTTGCTATGTTTTGTTTCATATATGCACGTCTACGCAATACCTATAGAGCTTGCTTCGCAAGCGGCCGCTTCGCGGCCGCGCTCCGCTCGCTATAAACTGAGAAATACAAAATTTTGCCCCAAATTTCATCAAGATCTGTTGGGAATTGTCGAAAATCACCAATACCTAACCTGTTATTACAAATTACAATTAACCCACAAATCTTCCACCTAATTTTTCTTTTCGTGATTTATTGAGAACTACTGGGAGGATTTTATTGATACTTTGGAATAAAATTAGTACTTTTTAGCTTATCTACCGTGCATGTACAATTGGATCCCCCACCCCGGGGAATGGGTGGGGGTATGGTGGTGGTGGGAGGGGGAACGCCTGTGGTAACGAAAAAATGCCCCAGGGGTGGGGACATGCTCATGATCATATTAAGCTGTGGAGTATATTCTTTCAGTGAGGTATTATTCTCCCAATAAACACACCATTCCTTCCGGCATATCTTAATAGTGTATTAGGTATATAGTTGCTCAATTCACTTTTTTTTCAGTTGAGACCTGGACTGACCACTGGGCATTTATTTTCAGTTCGTCAATTCACATCAAGCGCATATAAAACCTCAAACAGGGTTATCTCCCCTTCTGCCATGCAAGATTTCAAGAGTTACTGCCCTTGTGTGGGATTAAACAAGGGAAACAAGAACCATGTACGCTTTATATTTTTTGCCACTTTTTCTGCTTCATGTTCTTTACTTCCTGACAGACTGCATCAGCTATTTGTCCACTTTTTGGCTCCGGTGCAGCACACAGACAGGCCTACCCTACTACCGTATTGGTAAAATGCCCCACCTCCCGAGGTGGGGCCGATGTGGGAGCTATGTGGGGGAATGCTTAGGGTATGTGAGGGGTATGGCCTGCCGAAAATGCCCCATGGGGTGGAGGCATGTCACAGCAAAATGTGCATGCCTCCAACCATCCCCGACCGAAGGTGGGGAATCCAATTGACACATGCATTATATATTCCCGATTTCAAATTACTAAATTTGTATACTTTTAAACGATTTAATCCACCCCAACTATCCGTTTAAATTACCAGACTTACCACCAAATTGTCTTTGAATATAGATCTCCCACCATATAAGTAAACACCATAAAATAATCACATTTAACATCTATAGACATGATAGATTGAAACAAGTTTTATTTTAGGTTCATCAAACTCAATAGTTCGTTTACCATGATCTACTTGCCTGAAAAACAGGGCAGGCGGGCGAGCGGGCGGACTTTTTTCTTGCATTTGTTATTTCTATTTTTAGTTGAAAACAATGTGTTACTTATGAGCTGATTGATGTATACATCGTTAATTCAATTGCCATAATAGACAAATATGAGACACTTGATTATATGGCAAATGTATGCCTTGCTAACGAACACTCATTTTTCTTTGAAAAATCGTGATAAAGAAATATCCAGTTCAAACTTACACTGGGATGGGTCCTACTGCATTAACTGAAAGAGCCAATTGATGAGAAGCATTGCCCTTTTCATCTAGCCCCACAGACTAAATTGGCTGTGAAATGATGCAGTTCAGTAAGGCTGGAAAAAGCAGAGTTCATTCAGGAAACTGTCAATTAAAAGTATCAGAAGGCTTTGTCAAATCCACACCTAGCCAAAAGCAGAGTTCATTTAGCAAACTGTCAATCCACACCTAGCCAATCGGAAGCACTGAATTGCACACTTTCTCCGGGCGTAGTCGGCAGAAAGAGTTGAGCACTGCGTTGTAAGAATTAAGAAATTAAACTGATCGGCTGATCAGCAGTAATTATTGGCTCTACTATTTCAGCATCATATGATAATGAGCTAACATGTGGCCAAAAGTTTGAGTGATTTTTTATTGGTTAAAAAGAAATATAGCTTGCGATTCAGTTGAAAGTTGCCGCCGACCTAGTGTCACGATCATACATGTCCATTTGCTTAAGCCCCACTCACGAGTAATCAAAACAGTTTGATATATTCGGCGATGTCACAAATTTGTGACGAAGTTGAGAATAAATGTTTACTTCTCACCTAGACGATTCCTTGCGATCTGATCCGATTTTTTATCGCTTACAGAATCGTGAAGGTGTGCACTGGCCTTAGGTCCCTTAAAAAAATGCCTTGTTTCCCATCACCGCCCGCCCCGATTTATTTTTTATTTTTTCGCACCTGCCTTGTTGGTGTTTCTATTGGTATCTGAAAATGGGGATCTTTTATTGGTTAAAGAGAAATATGGCAGATTCCACGATAACCTAGTCCACTAACACACATTTCCGTCAATCATTGACGGAACATAACATTTGCAACACCTAAAAATTCAAAAATATTGTTAACAAACAATGTGCCTTGTACCTTACTATCTTAAACATGTCAATGAATTGTACAAGATGAAAATAAACAGGAACCCCTATGAATTCCATGTACAGTTTTCAATGTAGCGGGACAAAACAAAAATGACATCTGCAACATTTTTGTTACCTATGTCATTTTTCCGTCAAAATCTATTTTGTATATTTACAAGAAATTTCTTGTAAGACAAGCACTTGCATATGCTCAGTGGAATTAGGCCATTTAGCAACGTTTTTCAAATGCTCATAGTATCCATGTATTGGTATTTAACACACTGGCAATGGTACATATATCTTAATAAGGTCAAGCTAGTATCACTGTAAATCTTTTTTTGAATAATTTAGTTGACGTTTGATTTGTGGTGATTATTGTAAAAAAAGTAGGACGGAAATATGACATCAGAACAAGTGACATTAGCAACATTTACATTTCTGTCTCTCTATTATACTGCAGACAAGAAATATACCGGGTAAGACTGTCTCTCTACGGGGTAAAATGGTTACACAACCTTGGTGGGTTTAGCAAACATGTACATGACAAGGAGTTAGTTTTTTCAGTATTTTGAACGTTGCTAATGTCATTTTTCGGTTGGACGGAGAATTTGACGGAAAAGTGGATGAGGTTATCGTGGAATCCGCCATATAGCTTGCGATTCAGTCGAAAGTTGCCGCCCACCTAGTGTCACGATCATGTCCGATTGCTCAAGCCCCACTCACGAGTAATCAAAACAGTTGGATATGTTCGGCAATGTCACTTGTGATGAAGTTGTGTGTAAATGTTTACTGCCCTCCTAGACGATTCCTTGCGATCTGATCCGATTTTTATCGCTTACAGAATCGTGAAGGTGTGCACTGCCCTTAGGTCCCATAAAAAAATGCCTTGTTTCCCATCACCGCCCGCCCCGATTTTTTTTTGATTTTTTCGCACCTGCCTTGTTGGTGTTTCTTTTGGTATCTGAAAATGGGCTGAACTGACTCTGGTTTGCACCAGTGACTTGTGGCGTGCTACGAATGCTTGTTGTGGCATGCTACAGCTGTTGTGGGGCAAGTTTGTATTTGTATTTGTTGTTCGTAAAATTTCATCGACAGGATAAAGTTTTAAAGAACTGGTTTGCGAAGTCAGCGAGTGACACAGAAAGTTTACGAGAGCTTTTTGATGAATTTGCAGCTGGTCATTTAGACTCGTCACAGGAGAGCATCGATATGGAGCTCGGCTCAGCTGGGGGGCCCGTGGCCGAGTGGTCTAAGGCGCTTCGCTGGTGACCGCTAGCCTCACACCACTGAACCGGCATGGGTTCGAGGCCCAGCTGGTTCATGTGTGAAAGTTTGTCAGTTACTTGCCGAAGGACGGTGGTTCTCTCCGGGTACTCCAGCTTCCTCCACCAACCAAACTGACTGTCACCATATGAGTGAAACAAACTTGGGTGTGACATTGAGCCAAATTCCCTCCCTCCCTCCCTCAACAGTGGGGTATAGTCAGTGTCAAAATTGGAAGGAACCGCCAAGAGGATGGCATTGTCATCGGCGCAGAGGAACTGGTGGGACTGTTATTGGGGCTCTCAGGATTTATGTGAACTTCAGCGTTTTATTAATACCATCTTTCAAGTTCTGTCTAGCTGCATAGGTGGAGAGTTTGCGACTATGAAATCAGAATAACAGTATGCAGGAGGTGAAAATAGAGATCTATACAAATGCCATGAGATTTCTGCCGACTTATCCAATGTATTTATTCAATCTCTAGCAAGACTATGTACAAAATGAAACTTTTTCTAGAAATGAATTGTTCATGCATCATTTTAGGACCAAATTAGACTATCACTATCTTAATATAACTGGATTCTTGAATGAACTGAACCATTCCTATTCCCTTCCTAAAGTAAAAAATATAAAAGGACCGCCCGTCCGACTTTTTGAAATGTCAGTGATGGGAAACAAGGCACTTTTTATGGGGCCTTGTGATGAGAAACAAGGCATTTTTTATGGGGCCTTAACTACATGTACATGTATTTGCATTGTTCAATGATGAAGATAAGCGGGCTAGGAGACAAAAGCAGGATACTGATTGAGGTAAAAAAATAAACTGATCATCTTGGGAATCTGAATTCTGACTGGATTACCATACTGGACAGCATACATTGCTTGTAAGAACTTGTCTTAGACAGTGCAAAAAAAAATATTTAAAAAATGTTCGGGGCGGCAAGAAAACCAGGGGCAGGCGGTGATGATAAACAAACTCTAGGTTATTGAGCTTTACGTTTTTATGTTATTCGTTAATAGCACAATCAAAATTTTGCTAATCACATTTCTGACATTCCCTGAAAAACGCGACAGCACCTGCACTCTTATTGACTACAGTGCGAGAGATGGATGTCGCAAAATGCGCATTGGCATTCTGAGCATGATGCTTTGCAACGTCATAGAACTTTTATTGTACCGTACTTTGATGGCACATTATCCGATGTCATCTCAGTCATTTCCATCTTGTTCACTAGACTGAATTAAAGAATCTAACAGTACTGGTCCCTATACGAAATTAAGGATTTGTTTTACTATAAATGAGTCACATAGTGATAATATATTATACAAAAACACAGTATATAGCATGTGAATGTTATGCTATATACCATGTAAACATCTTAAATTATACTTTAAAATGTGCTATTACACTGTATATTACTGTTATATTATAATAATATAAGTTTATAACAATATTCATTTGAGATAAGCACAGACACAGTAGCTCAGGGTGGTCAGTAAATATTGAACAATCCCGATGATACATGAATACAATATAAGCATGCATAATGGTGTGAAGTAAGGTCCTATCAACACTGAACGAACACATACATGTAGGCTACATGTATTCATACATGTACATTTTATGCTATATTGTTGTTGAGTCAATTTGACATTATTACTGTTTTGCAATGGGGTTCGCCAGCTCGAACTGATGCCAGGTGGCTATGTGTACCAAGAGGTAAATGGTGCATGCCCATGTCGTTTTTCTTGACGTCACAAAGGCAACGTCATAATGTAACAACGTTATAATTGTTCATTTTATGACGTCACATATTCTTTACCTGTTGGAGCACTAGCGCTGCCTCAGCGTGGCTGGCATTCCCCATCCCTTACCAAAATTTCTGATTATTACCATACATGTAGTATTACCACAGTATTACCAGATTAAAACCACAGTATTACCAGATCATTACCAGAGTAAAATCTCATATGGAAATAATAAGGTAAGTACTCTGGTAAGCCTATGGTAAGTAATCTGGTAATAGTCTGGTAATGATAGGGTAATACTCTGGAATTGGAACATATGGTATTGATAGGGTAATACATCTGGTAATGCTATGGTTTGAACCACACCAGATATTCTTCAAACCATAGCATTACCAGATGTATTACCCTATCAATACCATATGTTCCAATTCCAGAGTATTACCCTATCATTACCAGACTATTACCAGATTACTTACCATAGGCTTACCATATTAATCTCATATTGTAGTTGACATATATATTTACAGCACGTTCACATATTATTGACATGCAAACAAGGCTGCCTCGACTCATGTAGCAAATTCATTGCGATGAGCACGCAGCAAGCACAGACCAAGCCCCTAATGCAAAAGCATTAGTTGATGACAAATGATTTATGTCACAGGATATATCTGGAATGCTGGCTACCCAGGTGATGGGTGCACTACATGTAGATACCCTCAGAGAATACAATAGTCATTCTGTTAATTAGATATTAGTAAATTGTTATGATTATATGGATCAGTGTACATGTATGTCAGCCCCCATTCTAGTTTAATTTATTGGTGTCAAATTGTTAAGATAATTGTTATTAGAAACTTATTGTTTTCAAATACTAGAAATCAGTCAAATCAATAAAGTTTGAGAATATTGCCACAATATCACCAAAAATTGTCACCGCAAGAAAGGGTTGCAGCAATATTGCAACAATATTGCCACAATATAACTGCAACATTTTCATTTTGATACAGATATTTTTAATATGTTTTGTTCTTACATAGTATTACCACAGTAATTATTAAAAAATCAAGGGCCAAGTTTTGCCTTACCATAGTACAGATTTTTTTAAATATGTTAAGTTTTGTTCTTACCATAGTATTACCACAGTACATGAAAAAAATCATTTTAGGTCCAAGGTTTGACCTTACCATAGTATTACCATAGTACAGATTTTCTTAATATGTTAAGTTTTGTTCTAACCCTAGTATTAATTACCAGACCATGGAAACTGAACCAGAGTATTACCATATGATCTGGTTTGATACCATATACCATGTATACATTACCCTAGTATTACCAGATGGTGCCATAGTCTTACCACAGCATTACCATAGTAAAGTTGAAGAAAAAACTAAATTTTAATTCTTACCTTAGTTTTACCACAGTAGTGTCCATATTTGCATATAAGTTCTGATCAAACCACATTATTACCAGACCATGGAAACTGAACCAGAGTATTACCATATGATCTGGTTTGATACCATATACATTACCCTAGTATTACCAGATGGTGCCATAGTCTTACCACAGCATTACCATAGTATTACCAGAGTTTAGATTTTGGATATCACAGTGACACGTGTTTGTAAAGTCCAAATGCTGTCATCTTTGAATCTTGCCTATTTTCAGATACTTGAACACTGAACAGAAACATCAGGAATCTGTGTGGACAAGAAGACAGAAGATCTGATGGAAATCAAGAACAACCTTGACTATCCTGTACCAGTACCAGTACCAGTCAAACTACACCTGAATAGATGTACAGTCAGGGATGGGAAACCGGTAAAAAATATAGTTTCTGTACCCTTGTACTGTTTAGATACACAGCCCTCAGTTTTTGTCCCCCGCCGCAACGCAGCCGGGGACTTTAAAATGGTTCTTGCTTCTTTGTGTCCGTGGATGTCCGTGTGTCCGTCCATGTCTGTTCGAAGCGATAACTTCCTAACGCTTTGTTGGATTCTTCCGAAATTCGGAATATGCATTCCTTGCGGCAAGACGCCAGTCCGTATTGCATTTCAGCAACATCTGCCTGAAGGTGGCGCCGCTAGTTCTTGCTTCTTTGCGTATGTGGATGTCCGTGTACATCCGTGCATGTCTGTTCGAAGCGATAACTTTCTAACGCTTAGTTGGATTCTTCCGAAATTCGGCATACGCATTCCTTGCGACAAGACACCAGTCCGTGTTGCATTTCAGCAACATCTGCTTGAAGGTGGCGCCACTAGTTCTTGCTTCTTCGTATCCGTGAATGTCCGTGTACGTCTGTTCGAAGTGATAACTTCCTAATGCTTTGTTGGATTCTTCCGAAATTCGGAATATGCATACCTTGCGACAAGATGCCAGTCTGTATTACATCTCAGCAACATCTGCGTGAAGGTGGCGCCACTGGTTCTTACTTTGTGTCCGTGGATGTTCGTGTACGTCCGTGCATGTCTGTTCGAAGCGATAACTTTCTAACGCTTTGTTGGATTCTTCCGAAATTCAGCATTCGCATTCCTTGCGACAAGAGACCAGTCCGTATTGCATTTCAGCAACATCTGCCTGAAGGTGGCGCCACTAGTTCTTGCTTCTTTGCATCCGTGGATGTCCGTATATGTCTGTGCATGTCTGTTCGAAGCGATAACTTCCTAAAGTTTTGTTGGATTCTTCCAAAATTAGAATACGCATTCCTTGTGACAAGACGCCAGTCCGTATTACATTTCAGCAACATCTGCCTGAAGGTAGCGCCACTGGTTCTTGCTTCTTTGAGTCCGTGGATGTTCGTGTACGTTCGTGCATGTCTGTTCGAAGCGATAACTTCCTAACGCTCTGCTGGATTCTTCCGAAATTCAGCATTCGCATTCCTTGCGACAAGAGGTCAGTCCGTATTGCATTTCACCAACATCGGCCTGAAGGTGGCGCCACTGGGTCAAAATAGATTTTTTTTTCGTGTACATCTGTTCGAAGCGATAACTTCCTAATGCTGTGTTGGGTTATTCCGAAATTCGGAATACGCATTCCTTGCAACAGGACGCCAGTCCGTATTGCATTTCAGCAACATCTGACTGAAGGTGGCACCACTGAGTTTCTCTTCTTC
>JAVTVY010006083.1:0-38606 GCA_036873755.1 Hanleya hanleyi
CTACACCCCGAAACATTAAATGGAAAATAACGGAAACACCAATGGGAAGCATCATACCAAGTTTTAGATTTCTGACACAAATCAAACAATGAACTAAGTTAATTTCAGTATTTGGCCATTATTATGGCGGCCATCTTGAATTTGGCGGCCATGTCGGAAAAAAATTGTGTGGGTCCTTATTAGAAATTGATCGGGTCATCATTGGCTACTATTATGCCAAGTTTAGTGCTTTTACCTCGAAGTGCACAATATTTTCACCATATTGCTCTACTCAGATTGTGTACCAAGAAATAGGCAACTAAAAATTCTTGCATTCATTTTGTACATGTACAGCAACTCACTGCTACATTATTAGGTTCACATGGGAATTGTATGAATATCCTGAATAAATTCACTACATAACTCACATGAAAATACAATCCTTTCAATATACCCACTTTCTACCTTATCTTCCATAATTTAAGTTCTACATCATACAAAAGAAGGTCTGAGCGCCTACCACTTGTAAGAAATACTTCACTGATTTGGCCGCTTCTCCAAAATCAGTTAGATGGTGATGTTTAAATCTACCATCCTGCGGCAGAGAATTCTGTAATGGGTGTAACTCATGCACGGGAAACAAGTGTAGCGTGGTCGGTCGGTAAGTAGTCGGCTGTCCACAGTCACAAGTAAAGGATTCGTTATTGAACAGTTACTGATTGTTATGGTTATGAAGCCTATAGACCATAAATCAAGTTGATACTGATTTTCAACAACAATCAACACAGTTTTATTCATTCAAATACAATGTGTAGTTTGGCTGTTATTTGGCTGTTATATTATCCATATAGTGACCAGAATTGGTAGGTGATCGCTATAGTTTTTTTGACCAAGTATGGGTTGACCAGTTCCGTTGGTTAGCCAATAGATGGCCAATGGTGTTGATTTACCAAGTTTGGGACGACCTTTGTAGTTGGTTAGCCAATAAATGGCCAGTGGTGTTGGTTTACCAAGTTTGGGACGACCAGTGTAGTTGGCTAGCCAATAGACGACCAATGGTGTTGGGTTACAAATGTATGGGTCGACCAAAGTTGTTGGCCGACCCATTGGTCGACCCATACATTGGTAACCCAACACCAGTTGTTGGTCGACCATTGGACGACGAATCTTACTGTTAGTCGACCAAAGTGTGACTAAAGTGACTGTTTGATCGACAGCTGTATGAATTAGTTGGTGTTCAGCAATATGTGCGTCCCAAGTCCCTGAGATGTTTATTTGACTGCTGGCGAATTGTAAGACCAATCTATGGTCGACCAAGTGTGTTGGTCGACCAGTGGACGACCAGTGTAACTGTTGGTCGACCAAATTGCGTCCAAGTTGCAGGTTGGTTGACCATTGTTTGACCAACAGTTGATGTTCTTTTGGCTTTGGCGACTTGTACCTTTATTATTCTGATCCTTGGTCGTTTTAGTCGAGTACCTGATTTTTATTTGTTAGAGATCCTTCTAGTTAGTAAGTCTCAGAAATATTTATAGAAAATGAGGTATAGCTCGAACAAGTGTTGTTCGTTCATTGGCTGGTGGTGTCAGTTGTCCATCGCTGATTGGTCAGTTTATGATAACATGGCGATCATTGATCCAATCGTCAAAACCAGAGGCTCTTTGGAACTTAAAAAAATAATTTAGCTTCCCAGACATCGTTATCACATACAAGAATGATAGTTGGGTACTTCAGGACTTCTAATTTCATGTTGGACGCAGGTTAGTTTCTGGAAAACTCTAGATTCTTCATCCCGGACACCGTTTGTTTCGTCGTTGTATTTGTAACCTCGTCGGCACGAAATTCTCCACACTACCCCCACCCAAACAAATATGTTCGTCCCGAACATAAGAATGGTCCACATCAATTTCAGGTTGGTTCAATAAGGAATTCACTTCAAAATATACCTTGTCTTGTACATGACATGAGTTGGTGAAAACAATTTAACAGTCATCTTGCAACAGTACGCATCACGATTTCGGCACTAAAATCTTAATACATATGTACATTGCGACCTCAAATTTAATAACTGTCAACCAATAAAATAGAACAGAACTTGATGAGCGTGAAGGAGAACCCGGTACTTTCATGTCGGGATGACTTGTAGGCTAACATCACATGGGTAATGTCTCGTCCCAGTTCCGTTGATCGGCGGCAACAACTTTTCTGAGCATTTCCTTCAGAGTCATGTTGAAGCGGTCAACCAGTCCGTCACCCTGTGGATGATATGATAATGTCCTCATTTTGGCAATCTCCAGTTGATCACACAGTTCCTAGAACAATTCAGATTCAAATTTTGTGCCGTGCTCAGAATGGATCTCAAAAGGTAGACTAAATCGGCAGGAGAATTCATCCATGCCAATTCTAATAATTGTTTCTGCTTCCATGTCAGGCATTGGGAATGACTCTCTCCATCTCGTGAAATAATCAGATAGTACGAGAATATATTTATCCCCTCGTCTAGTCTCTGTTAAAGGGCCTAAAATGTCGAGAGCAATCCTCCCAAGTGATCCTCCTGCCAGGTACTGATTCATAGGTGCGATGACCCACTTTGCTGGAGCTCTAGATGCTTGGCATTCCTCACAGTTCCTGGTCCACTTTGCTACATCTTGTTGATAACCCACCCAGTAGAATCGACCATGCATCTGAGCAACAGTTTTGGTTATTTCAAGATGTGCTGAACCAAAGTCCACTGTGCATGACTTTGAGAATTTTTGTCATTTCGCCAAAATCTGAGAACAATAAGCTACCAGGAGGATTTTCCTCACCTTCAAACCATTGCCGGTAGAGGATGCCATCTCTAAGTTAAATGCGGTCCCATTTGCTCCAATATGCTTTTGTTGCTGGACTTTTTGCTCATACATTCGGCCATTTTGGTCGTTTGCCGGCCTCTTTCCATTCGATGACAGGAGATAATGTGTCTTGCTTCTGGGCATTTCTAATTTCCATGACGGATCGACCATCCAACCAACCCAAATGACGGTTAGGGTCCTTCTGCTTTGGACCAGAGTTCGGTGATTTTCCGGATCTTGTCATTACTCTCATGGTGTTAATGTCCTGGGTGTCCTCCTGTTCTGGTCTTCTGCAGTAGGCACAATTATCGCAAAGAATGCGTGAAAGGCCTTCAGCGTTCCCGTGTTGTTTGCCAGCCCTGTGTTCCAGCTGGAAATGGTATGTGTTCAGAGTGTCGATCCAACGAGCTGTTTGACCCTCAGGGTTTTTAAACCTAATCAGCGATCTCAGTGCACCATGGTCAGAACGAACCTATAACTTCAAGCCATAAAGATGGTGGTGGTAATGTTTCACAGCTTCAACTACAGCCAACAGTTATTTTCGGGTGATGCAATATTGCAGTTCTGCTTTGTGAGTGTTCTACTAAAGTAAGCGATAACACGTTCTTTCCCTTCAACATCCAACTGTGACAGGACAGCACCAATACCTACGTTGCTGGCATCTATGTCTAGGATGAATTTTTTTCAGTGAATGGATACGCCAATATGGGTGCCTCTGTGAGTGCAGTTTTCAGACTTTCAAATGCGTCTTCACCCTCTGATGTCCACTTGAAGAGATTGTGTTTGGGTTTAGCTGTATCCGCAAAACCTTTGACGTAATGCCTGTAATATGAGCAATTACAAGCGTCTAGTCCGTCATTCATAATCCAGCCGTCGTCCATTAGAGAATATCCGCGTCCATAATCCAAAGACCTATTCCATTTCCATATAACAGTATTAGCACCAAATTCAAAAAGACAAAAGTATACATAAACATAGGCTTGTTTCCTGCAAGAGAGAAGCGGTCAACAGTTTTCAATGATGCCGGCAAGACATCATGATGTTCCAAAATATCAAATCCGTATCGCTGATCAGTATTCTTAATCCATAATATTCGTTATAGAGTCGTCATCTAAAAATGATGTACCTCAGTCACGCTTTGATTGTGACTGTTCATATGAGTACCATGAGGATCTTGAAGTACATGGGCTCATACGGCCCCTAGCCCCGGGTTAAGCGGAATTAGACACATGTTACGAAACGTAGCCCCATAGATCTTGCACGCTACGTTCGTATTTTGCTATCAGCATGCGATATGTATCGCCAAATTTGAGAAACTTTGAGTGGAGGCGCTTGGTGGAATAGCCCTGTTTTATAAGTTTCTGCAACAATGTTTTGTGACGTTGATTAAAATCATCACATTTAACACAGGATCTAGCAAATGCTACTAAGCGAGATATGTATACGCCATATGCAGGTCCCACTGGAATATTACTATCCAGAAAGGGATAGTTTACGATGTCGAAATTGTAATCATCTCTTTTGTCATAAAGTCGACGAGAGAGAATGCCCGCTTCATTTTTCGCACTTCTGTAAGACTTGTGGGCCTCGGTCATTGCTTCACAGCACTAATTTCTGATGGATCTGTGGATATCCCCAAACTCTAAACGATGTGTCCCTGAAATTCGACTTCTTTTCGGAACCAATAGCACTTTTTGGGAGATAATTTCAAACCAGCTTCCCAGACCATACACAGAACTTCCTTCAGCCTAGCTACATGGGTCTCGAATGAGTCGGAGAATATAATTGTAACGGGCTACACCCGTATTTTTTTGACATTCATTAAACAATAAGCAGATTATTATAATTGGATTGGAGACTGCCATTGTACATCGATTTGTTTGATTTGAAGGTTTTCGTCGTTGAGTTGACACTTGTTGTTGTTGTCGTAAATTGGTTTGTTACGTGGTGGTGAATATTTACCTCCCGAGCCTGCAATTTTGTATAAATCTTACGCAGTAAACCTCTCTGGATGTTGAAGGAAATGCCTTGATGACGGATCGTTCATACCTCCATGGAAATTATCTATTTTATTGCTCGAAAGTTGCACAACTTTCCGTCGAAGATTTCGCCATCTCGCCCAGCTGAAAGCGAGTTGTCAAGCTAGCACGTGCGCTTTTGGAGGCGCGACGACGAATATGCATTTGATTGGCTGATGCTCGGCGGTCGAAGGTCACGCCAGCAAGCTATAAATAGCGAGTCAAACCAAGGCTCGCGGGCTCATTTTCTAAAATGATGCCCATGGACGAAGTTGTTCCCGATATTTTCCTCTTCGATGAGAGATGGGGGAGATGACCGATCTTATTGAATAATAAATGCCACCGGCGATGATTGATGTAACTGAACAGTAGTTGTACTATCCGCCACCGAGCCGATACCAACACGTGTTCATTGTTTACACAACATCGTCCGGTCAAGGCTGTTGTTCAGATGCCGATTTCTGATGACGGGACGACCTCGGATGGAGAAGAACATACAATTGAATTACCTTTATTTTGGAACCTGGAAATTAGAGGACTCTAAGAGGGATTTCACCACACAAGGCTTGGACTACACCAGATCCGGGGGTAGGGTACATCTGGCTAGTATTTTCCCCACCGAATACGGTGGTTGAGAACTTTACTTCGACCAGTTGACCTATCACCACCAGATTCGGTGGTAATTCATACTCACAGGGATAACTCACCATTATACCAGATCCGGTGGTAATTCACACATCCACGGGGATAACTCACCAGTACACCAGATTCGGTGGTAATTCATACTCACAGGAATAACTCACCTTTACACCAGATCCGGTGGTAGGGTACATCTGGCTAGTATTTTCCCCACTGAATACGGTGGTTGAGAACTTTACTTCGACCAGTTGACCTATCACCACCAGATTCGGTGGTAATTCATCCACCCATAGGAATAACTCACCTTTACACCAGATCCGGTGGTAGGGTACATCTGGCTAGTATTTTCCCCACTGCATGCAGTGGTTGAGAACTTACTTCGACCACTTGACCTATCACCGCCAGATTCGGTGGTAATTCATCCACCCATAGGAATAACTCTCCTTTACACCAGATCCGGTGGTAGGGTACATCTGGCTAGTATTTTCCCCACTGCATGCAGTGGTTGAGAACTTACTTCGACCACTTGACCTATCACCACCAGATTCGGTGGTAATACACACACCCGCGGGGATAACTCACCAGTACACCAGATTCGGTGGTGCTATAACTGACAATTTCGGGATGAGATGAATGGACTACTCCGGACCACTGATACATTGAGAAGACATCATTCGTTATTCACAAAGTCATACATCCGTTTTACTGTATATATATTCATCTGTATGGAGAATAAAATCGTTCCTGTTGTATTTTAACCTGAATACAATCTCTGTTTTCTATGAGTCTGTGTTTTGCATGTTTATCACTGTCTGGTACGAACCCGGTTGATGGTTTACAGAGTACCTAACTCTGATGTGATATTCTACCTCACCCGAATTATACCGCCTCCGAAGAGTATAATTGCAGCACTAGTGAGATACACTGGGTGCATGGGGTAGACTGTTACATAATGATGTCGTCAAAGTTCAGCAGACAAGTTTCCCAGTTCAGCCCAGAGAGAGCAGATCTTCCATAAGGCGTTCGAAAGTTGTAGGGGCGTTGCACAGACCAAAAAACGTAACCTTGAATTGATAACGGCCACACGTTGTGGCGAAGCAAGTTTTCTCAACATCTTTTGGGTGGACCTCTACTTGCCAATATCCACTCTTCAGGTCCAGGGATGAAAACAATGTTGATCCTCGTAGTGCATCTAGGGAGTCGCCTATTCTAGGAATTGGATAAGAGTATTTTGTGTTGCCAGATTCAGGAGTCTATAGTCCATACAAAAGCGGAGAGAAGCATCTTTCTTCTTCACGAGAGCAACTGGTGCGGCCCGAGGACTTATTGATTTCTCTATTATACCCTTTTCAACATTGATGAATCTTCATTCTCAACATCTTGAAGTTTGGAGAATGGTAACCGTCTAGGGTGCACCCTGATGGGAGCAGCATCGCCAGTGTTGATTATATGTTTAACAATGCTGGCTCGAGCAAGCTCATCTTTGTCTTTGGAAGGCCGTGCATATCCGTTAATTGGTTGTGATGCTTGAACGTTGAATTTCTAGCGCCGTTCAGACTGCACTTCAACTTGAGTTTACAACATTGATGTAATTTAATCCCCTCAACGTGTGGATTGGCAGTTGAATTTCGCCTTTCGATATCATGGGGTGACTGCATGTGCGACTGTTGATCTAGTCTCCTCCTCTCATGATTTTCTTGCCTAACTTATAGGCTCTAGCCTGGTCTACATATAATTTGATCACTTATCAGCATCACTAACGAGTTTCTATGCGGACATGGTAATGCTATATCAGTGATGCTTTCATGCGTTCGACAGTTTCTCTAAGATTGCAAACATTCCCCTCGACACTCTAATAATATAAAGTTTAAAAGATACACATATCTACTTCCGGTTTGATTACGTAATAATTACATCATCAGCATGTTTAGTTAATTGTCTTGAGATACTAGAATAATATTATTTTACAATGGTATAGTTAACTTGCGCCTTCGGACCGTTTTCAAAGTTTAAATTTAAAAGGGAGACGCGTTTGGGTCTTGGGCAAAGGAACAGCTGTTTGATCGCGGAAAAAGAGGATTTGTATACTATAGAATTAAAGACTGTATAAATCAGCGGAGCGAGACTGTATGTGGATTGTATATCCTTACAATGACCAGTAGTAAACTGAATTGGAACATTGCAAAGTAAAAGCGCATGTATGTTGATTTTCCTTCTCGTACAGTATTAAAATGAACAAATGGGAACAACTGAACAAAGGAATGGAGATGACAATGGAACTAAGAAGTGTTCAAAGTTCACGAGGATAAAAGTTTGCCAGAACAAAGGAAGAAAATGGCAAGAGGAACAAATGAACCAAGAAAGTCAAAAGATCGCGTGGTTAAGAGTTCACGAGATCAATTAACGTTACTGATCCCTGATCCCTCTGCTTCTGGCTGATGTGTCTCGAGGGCCCCATTGATCCACTACTCCTGTCTTTTAAATGTATAAAAAAACCAATATATCGATGTTATTCAGAACTTATTTTCGCGAGAATTTCGAAGAAGCAAAGTGTGATTTAATGAATTCTGATTTAATTCGCTTGTTTCACATGCGGATTGTCTCCAAAATTTAATTTCAGTAAGTTCCTTTTCTACTCGTCATCCCAATAGGATCCATGTAAAAGACACTGATATGGCGATTGGATTGAACAGACTGTGCTGAATCAGTTGATCCAGCTTCCTATTATCTATATAATCTACATAGTGCTCACAATAGTTTCGCAGCAATGGCCCCTTCCTGATTTCATAATATGGAAGACCGACCGTTTTTGACCACACGATAATTCTGCCTACGTTTATAGTTGCCGATATATATAGTACGATACTGTATTCTCAGCCTTTCACACGGACATATGGGAACTGGTGGCCGGGGTCAGTGAGTAAGCGAGTGAGTGAATAGGGTTTAACGTCGATTTCAACATCACGACGGGGAAGGCAAGGGGAGAGGGAGGCTACCCCGGTAGAGTTTTGTTTGGTCCTCTGCAGCTGAAAACAACATTGGCGAGGAAGACGGCAGACGATCACCGAGGGTATACTCTAGCATTATCCAGTGCTGGCGAAAATAATCAATAGGGCCACCGATCCGGTCACGAAGAGTCAACTAATCTTTAATGCAAACATGTTATATGCATATTTCATCTTAAAGAGAATGTTTGTGTCATTACTCCAAGGCAAATGAAACCCTTGCAATCCCTTTCAAACTTGCTTCAATTTTCTTGAAAACCCCTAAAAAAGTAGAAAAAGTTGTCATATTCGGTCCATTTTCCAGAGAAACCTGTAAGAGTGATTTCAAGAACATTGACCTACCAGTTTTCGTCAAATTGTCTTGCCGTAAATGAGTCATGATTTTCACCGAAAATGACATACTGAGGACATTGAACCGTTATTCACTAATGATTAGAGCGCCGGTATCCGGTAGGTACTGGATTCAATCCCAGGCCGGGTCATGCCAAAGACTTGAAAATGAAACTTGTTGCTTCCTCGCTTACGCTCAGCATTCAGAGAATAGAACAAGGACCGGTTCGCTCGGTGTCAGTATAATGTGACTGAGAGGTGTGTCATGTCTACCTACGGCATGATATTTCAGTGGGACAGCACTATAAAATGGCAGCATTAGATCTGCTCTGTTACAAGCAGGTACCCCCGCCGATAGCGACAGTGTTAGTGTATCTCTCAAAACTGGCGACAGCTGCTAAAATATCATCTATCTGACGGGAAAACTCAAATTTACACTTTGCATTCTACTTACACTTTGGATTTGAGTTTCTTTTCTATCTTTCAACATGCGATTTTGGCACTTATCTAAATTGCCAGAAATCGGCATGTCGAAGGGCCACTTTTTGGTGCAAATTTTAATCAGTATTACATACGGTAAAATATAAGCAAAGATATTGAATGTTCATGGTGCTATTTGTTTTCTAAGATATCCTGTTGAGTGCACATTTCTGGCCGAACCCCAACATCTCAGAATTATTTATTATCCCATCTTATGATCCCATCTTATCCCAAATCCCATCTTATCCCAAATCCCATCTTATCCCATGATCCCATCTTATCCCAAATACATTGTGGCGGTTGTCAATCTACCTACATAGGAAAAACCATTAGGCATGTACACGAAAGGATGTTAGAATATAATTTAACCTCTATTAAATATCAGAAGTCTGCATTTGGAGATCACTGTTTGTACACAGGACATAATCCTAACCATGCCAGATATACTATTATAGACAATGCTAAATTTGACTCACAACTAAAGATAAAGGAATCCCTACAAATCAGCGACCCTTGCCCAGATCTGAACAATAGTATGTCTTCTACACCTCTGTACCTATTCCATGTATGATATGACCGGTTTTACACATTCAATTGTTGCTTAGTAGTTTTGTAATTGTGTATATAGCATAGTTTGTTGTTTCCCTTCTCACTGTATTGTACTTCCAACTATTTGAGTGAGTTGATCTCACCTACATGTACGTATATAAACCTACCTGTACCCTCACTCAGTGCTTTGGCCCAAAAACTGAATACGAATACCTAAAAATAAAATGGGGAAAAGACTCCGCACCACTCGGTTACACGATAGAACGATTATTCCAAGAACACGACATTCCTATCTCTTGTATCTCTGACAATGACAAGGTCAATAGACCACCATGGCAACTAATCACACCACACGTGGACACGAATATACATAGCTACATCACCAAACAGGACAACCCAGAGCATATAAGGGTCACTGCCCTCGAATATATCGACACACATTGGAAAAATCACCTGAAAATATATACAGACGACTCCAAAAACACGTCACAATACAGGTTCTGCATTCGTTATACCAGAATTCGGCATTCAAGAAGGTTTCAAACTACCAGACAATATGTCTGTATACACCAGTGAATTAGTCGCCATAATCAAGGCCCTCGAATGGGTTCTTCAGAACCGACCGGTTTCCACCGTTATTCTTAGCGATTCCTTAAGCGGACTGATATCTATAGATAACTCCAAATCCGACAGCAGACCTGACCTCATACACGAAATAGAAATTTTATGTACACAAATACGAGACAATGACATTGACGTCATTTTAGCCTGGATTCCAGCCCACGTGAACGTTAGGGGAAATGAAGCTGCCGATAGGACAGCCAAAGACAGCCTCACAAAAATTGCACCTGGCGTGTATATAGGACTAGGAACCAAAGAACTGAATTTTATTATTAAAAGCAGAATAGATAGTAAATGGGAAAAGGAATGGAACGAAGAAAACCGAGGTAGATGGCTACATAGTATTCTAGATAAGGGAAAAAGACGGAGTTGTGGATTCCAGCTAGACAGTAAACGTGGCAACCGCATCATCACAAGATTAAGACTAGGCAAAACAGGACTGAAATCACACCTCTCTATGCACCTCATGCAACAACGAAGAAGAAACGATAGAACATTTTCTACTCAAATGCCCAAAACATGACCCCTATCGCCGCATACTGGAAAACGAGCTCAAAAACTTAAATGTCCCTCTGTCGTTAGCTTCCATATTAAATCCTAAACCTCCCCTTATAAACAAGGTATAGCTTACTCCACCTTACCAGCTTACATCAAATCGACTGACTATTACTCTACCATTTAATATTATATGGTTACATATTCACTGATCAAATTGAAAGCTCCTAATAATGAGCACCGATCAAATTGTGTTCCCTTATTTCCAACCCTCATTAACGAATGTTAACCGTCCGGTTTTCTAACAGGGGCAGAAAACTGGAGGGTATATCAAACATTCACAATCGGCTTTAATTATAATAATATTTTTATTTATAATATTTAGTTACTTATTAACTGATTTATTTATGTACCTAATTAATTATTGCTATTGACCATGTGTGACTTAGATCACGATAGTGTCTGACTATGGCAAAGAATAACAGCAAAAAACAGAAAACAAGAAACTACAAACTCTTCTACCCATTTGTAATACAGGTACAGCACATATAAGACCACAGACGAGCAAGACCAGACATGAACAGAACACTGATGACGACGAAAATTATTAAACAGCACCGTGAGTGACAACACCCCAGAAAGACGTCCTGAACTGACAAAATCAACTAACCACAAGACCAGACGCGCTACGCCTGAGACGCCCAACTGTTCAATGCAGAATATGATCCTTTGACTTTCAAGTAATATAGGACGCAGCCTGCCATCCTGTACACCGTTACGCACTCCAAGCACTGTTACAGGCACAGATTTCTGGAAGAACCCGCATATGCTTCTCCCAGTGTTTTTTTCTGGACGGCTTTGTGTATATGAAGGGATACAAAGACAACGAAATCACCCACGCGACTACAATATATAAAGAACACATATTTACCAATATCCTAAGCCAAAACTGACCGACGAACTTTTACAGTCAATTCTCTTCTATTTATATCTCATTCCGCACTCTCCTTGTTATTTATCTATTTATTTATTTATTTACTTATTTATTTATCTTTATATTTTAAAATATAGCGCTTGTAAACATCACAAATGAAACGAGAAATGTACCGTGAAATTTAAATAAAACATTGAGTTGATGGGCCGCGAAATCCGTATGGGAAGCGACCCTTAAACTGCAACTTCAATCAATCAATCAATTACTCAGTGTTTTAGCCACTCTCTCAAGATGAAGACAGTTGTCTTCGAAAGCTAAGAGAATACACTATGTATCGTATTGCAGTAGTCGCTTTATTTATTTTGAGTTTAGTTATCCCATCTTATTTCGTGGATTACCTGGTCCCTACATAAATGATTCCCTGGTTCCTACATAAATGATTTAGATGATTTTTTAGAAAATGATTTTTTTCTGTCAGGTAGTACTTCGATATAGGACTGTTATTTCGTGGAATTCTCATTTATAGAAACGCTTCACATTCTCCTAAAACTCTAGTCTACATATATTCCCCTAACATGATCTCAACTCAGCGGTATTAATGCTATCTTGCAGTCAGTTAATCAAACATCTCGAATATAACACAAGGTTATTCCATGAATAACAACTTCTTTATTGCCGTGGAGCGGACGTTTCGTTGGAGATAATCCCAACAACTTCTTTATTGCCGTGGAGCGGACGTTCCGTTGGAGATAATCCCAACAACAACTTCTTTATTGCCGTGGAGCTGACGTTAGTAGTATATAAAGGTGATTTCGAGTCGCATTGGGTTCAGTGCGCATGCGCGAGAAACCGAAAGTGGAGGTTTTGTGGAGGTGTGCGCAGGAGTGTTGTGCGCAAGTATGACGTCACTTCCGGTCTGGGTGAATGGGGCTCGACCTGGGGATGTATTCCTCTGCGGTGATGCGGTCTGGCGGTGAGGCGGTCTGCCTTCGCGGACCGAAAGTAGTCCCAAAACCGTGGGTTTTCGTGAGAATGTTCGGCAACCTGTTTGAACCGCTAGTGGACCGATTGGGTCTAGTGAGGTATCAATATGAAGCAGACGTGAGGGAGTATCCAACGGGCTGGGTGTGACGTAAAACTAACGTCATTCTGCGCATGCGCAGTAGAGAAAGGGTATGGAAATAGACGTTTTGGGGTCTAGGTGAGCTACTATTGGGCCGATTGGGTCGAGTGAGGTATGAGTGTGAAGCAGTCGCGAGGGAGCATCCATCTGGACTAGTGTATCGTGCGTTGTCAACATTCTGCGCATGCGCAGATAGGGAATTGTGGGAAAAGGGTATGGAAATAGACGTTTTGGGGTCTAGGTGGGCCACTAGTGGGCCGATTGGATCGAGTGAGGTATCAATGTGAAGCATTCGTGAAGGAGCATCCATCTGGACTAGTATGTTGTTCGTTGTCAACATTCTGCGCATGCGCAGACAGGGAATTGTGGGAAAAAGGTATGGAAATAGACGTTTTTGGGGCGTAGATGGGCCACTAGTGGGCCGCTTGGATCGAGTGAGGTATCAATGTGAAGCATTCGTGAGGGAGCATCCCCCTGGACTAGTGTGTCGTTCGTTTTCAACATTCTGCGCATGTGAAGACAGGGAACTGAGGAAAAAGGGTATGGGAATAGACGTTTTGGGGTCTAGTTGAGCCCCTAATGATCCTATGGTGTCGTATGAGGTCTTATTTTGAAGCCCTCGTGAGGGAGCATCCGCCTGGACTAGTGTGTCGTTCTTTTTCAACATTCTGCGCATGCGCAGACAGGGAATTGTGGGAAAAGGGTATGGAAATAGACGTTTTGGGGTCGTAGTGGGCCACTAGTGGTCCGATGGAGTCGAGTGAGGTATCAATGTGAAGCAGTCGTGAGGGAGCATCTGCCTGGACTAGTGTGTCGTTCGTGTTCAACATTTTGCTGCGCAGGTCACGTGGTTTTGTGGGTCTGCGCAAGTGTGTGACGTCACTTCCGATTTTCAGAATGACCTCCGAACACAGAAGAGTTCTAATTTTTCCTTAGACGTATGGAATGCATGTACTAGAACATCCGGGACCTCTTCAACATCCGGGTTCTTTTCAACATCCGGGGTTTCCCCGGCCCGACCCGGCCGCACGCCTGCGCGGGTTATCCGGCCGAGTGCGCGAGCGCGGGTTATCCGGCCGCACGCGCGCGCGGGTTAAAGGGAAGTTTCGGAAGTGTGCAAGGGCACTATATCACATCAGGGTATATATTTCATCCAAGTATAGCGGAAAGCGGTTGTGGTGAATAACAACAAGTTCAGCAATGTTACTACATTTTATTATCCCCAATGTTACATCATACCCAGGCTGGGGGAGCCGCCCTGGGTATGGTTAGTATGTTCACAGCAAAACAAATTGAAATATCAAACACCATGTTTTATTAGTTAACGCACCGTCACATTAGATACAAGTGTTTACTGAGCTCAAGTCAACGATCAGCATGTAGACATAGAGAGCATATACGGCATGTTATGCTATTTATCAGTGCAAGGGTGACGCATTCAGCCGATGGGGGTGGTTGGTCAGCTTGGTAGCGAAGAACGTAACATTGGTGACCGTCTCTACGACCCATTGTGTGTTGGGGCGTTGACGATGTGCCCATCTCAAGGGATCCACGGTGTCCAGTTTCTCCAGCATCGTCTCTAGCGACGCCCGGTTAATGATGGTGAACGGCTGGTCAAACACATGGCTGTTATTACTGGCATTATTACCGTAACTGGTCCGTCTCTTTGTGACGTAAGATGTATCCGAAAGCGACATTCAATCTGAAGACCGTAGCTTGGTCATTGAAGATGGCTTCCACGTAGCTGCGTAGACGGGCGAGGTCGGTCAGTGGGAAATTGTAGATATCTGGAATAGGGCGATCACGGTGGAAAACGTGCCGTATCATGGGCCATTGGCGCCGATAGATGTCACTCACTGGATGGGCGTCCTGTAACAGATCGCTAGGAACATCCACTGCATCTTCCAGAAAATGTTCGATGTCGTCAGGCGTATGACTGGCAACAGTAATTCTAGGGACTGGCTGGATATCTAGGCTCTTCTGATCTGTGGGTATAGGCGGGCTCTCTGTGATCGCATCACCAGTGGCATTCGTCTCCCCGGTCTCATCTTCACTGGGTCTGAACCTCCTGGGTGCCGCTTTAGTGGGAAGTTGTCGCCCAAACCGTGGTGACGAACCATGAATCAAACGCCGATGCCGTCTTAACTGACTGGGTCGTTTGAAGAGTTGACCACATTCATTACATTGTTCCGTCGCGCCCTCGTGGAATGAGCATTCGTGGCGCAGTAAAGGATCCTCCCGATTGAATGACCGTGCGCAGGTTATACAAGTATACCGTGCATCGTTGTGGGTGGAGGCCTCGTGGCGTCGTAAATTATCTAGGTGAGTAAACTGCTTCTGGCAAGTTGTGCAAGTGAACATCTTGGTGCTGTTTCGTGCCATATAGGTCTTCTCCGCCATGATATCTACCCCCATGTGTTTAGTGATTATGTTTTCCACCATGGGCAGATCACATATATCGGCCACATGCTGCATCTCATCAACGAGGCGAATACGGTGCTGTAGAAGCTTAGCTCGGTGAGATGACTCCATGACTGTTGGCTCAGGCTGGTCAGGCAAGTAGCTGCTATGGTCAGATAGGCTGGTGAAGTTGCACTGGTGAGGCAAGTAGCTCCTCTCGTGAGATAGGCACAGGCTGGGCAGGCAGCTTCCTGCTGGTCAAGCAGGCCAATGAATGCAGCAATGGCCTCAACATTCCCACTTTATACACCTACATAGAAGTACCCGGATGCAGGCGCGGACGTCACCGAAAAAAACACATACAACGCACCACATACAGTCACCCCCTCAAGACCCTCATACATACCCGAAAAGACACGGACGTCACCGAAAAGACACGGACGTCACCGAAAAGACACGGACGTCACCGAAAAGACACTACCCCCTCAAGACCCTCATACAACTCACCACATGCAGTTGCCTCCTCAAGACCCTCATACATACCCGGATGCAGGCGCGGACGTCACCGAAAAAAACACCCACAGTCAACTCACCACATACAGTCGCCCCCTCAAGACCCTCATACATACCCCGATGCAGGCGCAGACGTGAAGTGCCCGGATGAAAGACACGGACGTCAGTGAAATTCTGGGGGAAAACCCCACAGACAGATCAGTACATGCATTCCTATCATGTTTCCTACTGGTTCCTCCAGCGTGGATGTGCTGTGATGGAGGGGCTAATAAAAGGATTGACCTGTAATCTTTGTTGTTGTTGCTCTCTTTTTGGACTAACCAATCAGAATAGTGCGTATCACGGACTACATCCGTAGAGCTACGTCTAGGCGCGCATGTGTGACATGGTCTATAAAACACGTCCCTCTGGATCCACACCCCCATTCCCACGGTTGCAGAGCCATGACGAACACCCATCCCTATGCAACTCTCATTTTACAGCATGCGACCGTGGTTAATTCATTCACGGGTTACCGAGCAGTGGTTTGATCCATGTTTGGAGATGGCGACGACAACTCGAGGCGACGCCAGATCCTGAAAAGGTTCACAGAAGCGGTCCTCGACAGAGTTCACACGATGGAGAGGTGTGCTATCACTCACCACTACTGGACTATGACAGCCATCCTTGATGCCCGGACTATGGACCACGATCGCTCACGCCGGAACCAGCGACGGCTCGTTGGTCTATTAATGGTCTTTGCTCTATTGACCCTGACGCTGTGGCAATGACAACGACAGAAAAAAGAACGGCTCTTCAGAGCCTGCACATATGCGCGTATGTGCAACCGATATATACGAGGGGCAGTCACAGTGTGCGTCATTCACCGATCGTCATTGGGTCAACCATGTCACCGAAGGACCTGACCATAAATACGAGAGACAGTCAGAGTGTGTGTCATTCACCGCTCGTCATTGGGTCAACCATGTCACCAGTCCTACGAGCCATCCTTCCCCTTACAGCCCGGGTGGGGTTACACGTATATGAAGATAAAGTCACCATCGTTGAAGACCGTGGAGATGTTTGTTGGTCGCGCGCTGAGACCGTATCGAATACGGTTACGCTACACCGTGACGGCTGGACCAAATTTAAACGGGTGTTGAGTGGTGAGCTCGACGGAAACCTCATCCACATAGACAATGCCATCTACGTACACCGTGGACCCTTCTTCCCACGCCTGGGCCGTTACCAAGACCCTACGCGAGGCTTCACCCTAGACCCCGATCTGTGGACAGCCTTCGAGAAAGTGGTGCCTATCGTGGACCAGCTGTTTACACCGGACGAGCGGTCAGCTGTAAAGTTGGAGTGGGCTCGTACCCTGAGAGAAGCGGCGACAGAATGAACAAATTACCAAACCTAGCAATGAAGCGGAGGCAGACGACGATACCATTGATTATCCGGCTAGACTCAGTCAGCCCAGTGACATGACCACCCGATCCTTTGATCTCACGGGGTTCTCCCTATAAATACGAGAGACAGTCAAATCTGGTACCATTCACGTACTGACCATGACGGAGCATATAATACGGGCGTATCTCAGCTTGACCCCCGAGGTCTTCCTGCACGTTTATGCGGATAAGGTCGATATCATGGAGGAGGTGGGAGACATCTGTGATGCGGACCCTACACAACCGTGCCCGGCTCACATTCGTCTGTCCCGAGAGGGCTGGACCAAATTCAAACGGGTGTTGTCTGGTGAACTGGACGGCGACCTCATCCACTTGTGTCACGATGTGTACATCCGACGCGGCCCTTTCTTTGCTCAATTGGCTCGGCTAGATGGGGGTACAGTGCATTTTACCCTTCACCCTGATCTATGGTCTGCATTGGAAGATGCCGTGGCAGATGTGGATCAAGTGCTTATCAAGCGGTCATCAGACGAGTTGGACTGGTCATTTACCATGGGCAATGTGCTGGCAGAAGCCAACGAAGAAAATCAGAAAGAAACTCCGGCCCAAGATAAACCCATTATAAATAAAAGATAGAGCCAGGGTCCATCATCATTTGTCACCATGAAGCGCTGGGAGAAGGTGTTGGATGACTTATATTACAGTCCCGACAGTCCGGCGGCCTATAGTGCATTGGCGGCTCTCTATCGAGCGGCCAAACCCCAGGGGATACAACGTGCCCAAGTCCGAGATTGGTTAAGAATACAAGACACCTATACCTTACATCGAGCTGCCCGTCGCCATTTTCTACGGAACCGGGTCATCGTGGGAGGACTAGATGCCCAGTGGCAAGCGGATTTGGTCGATATGAGCGCCTTTGCCAAACACAACGATGGAAATCGGTATATCTTGACGTGCATCGATATCCTGTCGAAGTATGCGTGGGTGGTACCCATCCGGACGAAAACGGGGGCGAATCTCATAGCGGCGTTCAAGGACATCTTCAAGACCGGGCGCAAACCCATGTATTTGCAAGGCACGGAGTTCCTCAACAGACCGTTCCAACAGTTTCTAGAAGCCCAGAAGGTGTTTTTCTTCCATACGTACAACGAGACCAAGGCCTCCGTGGTGGAAAGGTTCAACAGGACATTCACAGGTCGCATGTATAAATATTTCACCTATAAGAATACAAGACGGTACATCGATGTTCTCCCGAAACTTGTGAGTGGTTACAATCGAGCCGGTCACCGGAGTATACAGAGAGCCCCCATTACCGTCACCCAACGCAATGAGGCCCAAGTCCGACGTGTCTTGTACCCCATGCAATTGCAGCGAACGCCGAAGGAGGTGTTCAAAATCGGGGACCCTGTACGGATCAGTAAAGTCAAGGGCAAGTTCGAGAAAAGTTACTTGCCCAACTGGAGCGATAAGCACTTCCTGATTAAACGGCGCCTACCCCGAGAGCAGCGAGTCTATGAACTGGAAGATCTTCAAGGGGAACCGTTGCTAGGGACGTTTTACGAGATGGAATTACAGCCTGTCGTAAACACAAAGCAAGACTACAACACGGTGGAGCAGATTTTGAAAACGGGACGTCGACGTGGCAAACTGTTTCATTTCGTCAAATGGCAAGGCTGGCCCAGTTCCGTCAATTCCTGGGTCGCTGTCAACCAGGTGAAACGACTATAAAGCCAGACATCACTGCCGTCATCTTTCATTCCACGTTCGACCACGGTAGCCTATCTCAGCCCTCTACTTAACCAACTTAGAACTCCAGCTGCCAGTCAAACCAGTCTACAGATAGCACCAGTCAACCCCGTATCGAGCCCAGTCATCAACACTACCACACCACGTGTACAAGCCACATCGAGCTCCACACCGAGTATACAGTCCACACCTACACCAAGTACATCCACTACGTCTGAAAACCCACCGGATTTCATCACTCACAGTGAACAGACAATGACGACCGACGTTGTACCCACCACCACTCCAGTTCACTCGTACCAAATTTACAAGAGCGGGTTACCACGACAGCGGATACACCTCCAACCATGGACCCTAGGTGGCAGCATCCCTTCACTTGCGTCATCGCAGGACCGACGGGCTCCGGCAAAACGCACTTCGTCAGGAAGCTCCTTCAACACGCCGACAGCATGATCCCCCCACCCATTGCCCGAGTCGTGTGGTGTTACGGAGAATGGCAGGCAGCATATGCAGCAATGCCCCACATCACGTTCGTGGAAGGCCTACCCAACCTGGCCGATTTGGAACCGGACACCTTGGTGGTTCTGGATGATCTCATGGCGGAGACGGATGCGAGGGTCACCCAACTCTTTACCAAAGGCAGCCATCATCGAGGACTCAGCATCATCTACATTGTGCAGAATCTGTTCAGTAAAAACAAAGAACATCGGAACATCAGCTTAAATGCCCACTACCTGGAGGTCTTCGAAAACCCGAGAGATACCACTCAACTGCTGCACCTGGCGAGACAGAGGTATCCCGGCCGCACACCGTTTGCCTTGGAAGCCTTTAAAGTTGCGACAACCCCTCAGCACGGGTATATGCTCTTCGACTTCAAGCAAGCCACCCCCGATCACCTTCGACTACGGACCGGAATCTTTCCCGGAGAGACCCACCACGTGTACATGCAAAAATAATGTAAACACACCCACAGGGGCTCCCCCAGCTGGGGTGTGTGTGTTTGATGATGGGAGAATAAAAAGAATTAATACCACAGCATGGTTGACTTTGCCTCTGTTCTCTGAGGTAGATAAAAAGAGCAGAGTTGTGGGTTCTAGCATTAGTTGTACATGATGTCTGCGCGAGTACGGAAGCACGCTCCGACGCTCGGTGTATTGAAGACGGCCCCACCCGAGTTGATTCGAACCATTGTACGCGGTGCGGACCTTGACCTTGTACGCTGTCTGTGCGAGATCGGGTACAACCTGTTAAAAGGCAACGTACCACTGACTCAGGCTCAGAAGACCAAGTTGGCCGAGCATAAGACAGGTCTCCGAACCCTAGTCCAGAAGCGAGTCTTTCAAACACATGTACTTGGTAGAACAGCAGAGCGAATACTTTGACCTGTACGGCCTGCCACCCCTCCATCTCGATTTAACAGACTTCATGGATCAAGGCACAGAGACGTGGTGTTGGAACAGTCAAACGTTGCAAAGCCTGACCAGTAGCGCGTGCGGACAATATTGCTTGTTTTACCTGTACCATCGATGCCGGGGCAGAACATTATCTACCATCGTACAGATGTTTGACGAGTACCCCAAGGCCGAGGACCGCGATATACTCGCATATGACTGGGCCGCCCATCATTTCAATGTACAAGCCCCGTTCTGGGCTTAAGTTCTTTCAATGTACAAGCCCCCTGTACTGGGCTTAAGTTCTTTCACGAAAAGCCCCCTGTTCTGGGCTTCAATTTTCACGTGGTTGTTCTCACGTTGTTGTTGTTAGTTAATGTTGAATAAAAAACAAAATGAGATCTCACCAAAAAAAACCTGTCTTGTGTGTTTTCTATATGAGCATAATGCATGAAGTCTATAACAGACATCTGGGGATTCGGTCAAACTGGCCTTGAACACCGTATTAGCCAATCAGTGGCCTAGGATGGGGCCAAATGTAACCCATCAATGTCCAGAAAACAATGCAAGAGCACTGCAGTAAAATAGAGAGCCAATGAAATCAGCCCACAAACCAAATACATGTTTTGGTCTAGGTTAAGAGCGAGCATTCCAGCATTTGACGAGGAGTTACAAGTTACAAGAGTCCAACACCTATAGATTAAGTTTATTACTATAAGTTCCGTGGTTTCATGTATTTCTTCGTGCCATTACTTCTATTTTACTGCAGTGCTCTTGCTTTGTTTTCTGGACATTCATTGTAGAGGTTCGAGATGTGGGTAAAGACCAAGAAGACGGCGAGTGGAGTGGACACCTATAGGTTAAGTTTATTATTATAAGTTCCATGGTTTCATGTATGTACGGAGGGTCCCCCACTGGCCATTTAACATGGATATATAGATGGTGATATTGTGGGACACCCTCCTCTATACATGGGTGCTTCGGGAAGGCGGATAAAGGCTATCTAATGGCCTGGAGAGGGCCGAACCTTGCCGGAAGGGAGACGTTTGACCTGGATGTGACCTTTGACCTTTTGGCCCGAAATTCGCCCGCGCACTTCCGGTGATGCCGCACAGGCGTGCGGCCGGATAACCCGCGCGCGCTGCGGCCGGGCCGGGCCGGGCCGGGAAAAACTTGGATGTGGAATCCGGATGTTCTAGTACATGCATTCCATACATCTAAGGAAAAATTAGAACTCGTCTGTGTTCGGAGGTCATTCTGAAAACCGTAAGTGACGTCACACACTTGCGCAGACCCACCAAACCACGTGACCTGCGCAGCAAAATGTTGAATACGAACGACACATTAGTCCAGGCGGATGCTCCCTCACGACTGCTTCACATTGATACCTCACTCGACTCCATCGGACCACTACTGGCCCATCTACACACCAAAACGTCTATTTCCATACCATTCCCTGTCTCCGCATGCGCAAAATGTTGAAAACGAACGACACATTAGTCCAGGCGGATGCTCCCTCACGAGAGCTTCAAAATAAGACCTCATACGACACCATAGGGTCATTAGGGGCTCACCTAGCGTCTATTCTTAACCCTTTTCCCACAATTCCCTGTCTGCGCATGCACAGAATGTTGAAAACGAACGACACACTAGTCCAGGGGGATGCTCCCTCACGAATGCTTCACATTGATACCTCACTCGATCCAATCGGCCCACTAGTGGCCCATCTACACCCCAACACGTCTATTTCCATACCCTTTTCCCACAATTCCCTGTCTGCGCATGCGCAGAATGTTGACAACGAACGACACACTAGTCCAGGTGGATGCTCCTTCACGAATGCTTCACATTGATACCCGACTCGATCCAATCGGCCCACTAGTGGCCCACCTAGACCCCAAACCGTCTATTTCCATACCCTTTTCCCACAATTCCCTGTCTGCGCATGCGCAGAATGTTGACAACGAACAACACACTAGTCCAGGTGGATGCTCCTTCACGAACGCTTCACATTGATACCTCACTCGATCCAATCGGCCCACTAGCGGCCCACCTAGACCCCAAAACGTCTATTTCCATATCCTTTTCCCACAATTCCCTGTCTGCGCATGCGAAGAATGTTGACAACCCACGATACACTAGTCCAGATGGATGCTCCCTCACGACTGCTTCATATTGATACCTCATTCGACCCAATCGGTCCACTAGTGGTCCCTACAGGTTGCCGAACATTCTCACGAAAACCCACGGTTTTGAGACTACTTTCGGTCCGCGGAGGCAGACCGCCTCACCGCCAGACCGTATCACCGCGGAGGAATACATCCCCATGTCACGCCCCATTCACCCAGACCGGAAGTGACGTCATATCTGCGCACAACACTCCTGCGCACACCTCCACAAAGCCTCCACTTTCGGTTTCTCGCGCATGCGCACTGTACCCAATGCGACTCGAAATCACCTTTATAAAGTTGTTATCCATACACTGTCAGAAGTATTGGGTCAAATTGACTAGGTATTTTTGGGTATAGACTTGACAGACCCAAAGCATTTAGGTCAGATTCCACTTTGATCCAAACATTTTGGGTCCTTTTGACCCAACTATTTTGGGTACGTCACGTCTATCTCCAACATTCTGACAGTGTAGAATAGCCTTGCGCTATATACGCCGACTTCTAAATGCGTATCAAAGAAATCTAGAATATAAATTTCACGCGAAGTCAACGCAACTGTATACTTACCTCGAGATGTTCTCTTGTTCTCTTGTTCTCTTGTTTCACGTTCTTCTCTTGCAAGTGAAGTTGCAGAATAAAGTACAGTTGAATGCGTCATCAACAATATATCTGTACCTCCTCCGGCAAGATTAATTTACAACAAATGCAGTATGCATGACTTCATTCAGTTCAAGGGCAATTTTCCCTCGGATAAATTCCCCAGAAAAAATATCCGCCCACTACTACAATGTGTATTTTGCTCTAATTTTGTTCCAGAAAATTGGAGAAAAGACTGTCATAAAATTGTTATTTAGTTTGAAATGATATAATGAAAGCAAAACCTATACTATAAAAGGAGTCGTGCATCTGGGACTGCGTCCGTCCGTTCGTAACACTGTCAATCCGATTGTTGCATAACGTCAAAGTAGGCCTACCTCGTTGTAAACTTAATTCGATTGTTGTATAGAGAAACCTGCGTAAACCGACCATGCTTGGGACCACATTATAGTGTCAGTTTGGACAGAGTTCGGGTTTATCGAGGTTAAGAATACTTTAAATTTCAGCATTGGCCCCATGGATAATCCCGGTATATAGCGATTGGTCGTTTTACCCAAGTGTCGGTATTCCGATTGTTGCATACTGTCAAAGTAAGGCGTTAGAAATATTAGTCTGATTGTTAAACAACGTAACAGTATGAAGAATGAAAATTCGTTTGTTTGCTGCATGCATTAGAAATATTAATTGGATTGTTGTATTTAACGTTACAGTACGATGATGTAATGGAAGACCAATTGTTGCATAATATCAGAGCACGACGTTGTGATGGAAATGTTAATCCGATTGTTGCGTAACTTCAATGTAAAACGTTGAAATGGAAACCCGTATATTGCATAACGTCACGTATCAAACTGTAGTAATGTTTCATCCCAAAATTGTCCTATACTTCAGTCTGAACACTATCGTAAACCGCCCGTGAATCGAAGGCATTAAGCGCTGCATGATCCGATTGGCAATATCGTTCTATAAAACTGACGTGTTCGTCCGATGAACGACCGGTTTACGCGGACATAGTTTTGATACAGCATACAATCGATAGTGCCCTTGTAAGCGGTACTCTCCACTCTTGTATTTGTCTCAGAGTGAAAATGGAGGGTTCCACTCTAAATTCGTTGTCTTTGGCGTACATATCTTTATTTTATTTTCTTTCTTCATCTCACAGAACAAACCAATAACGATAGAACACATCACGATGCCGATACAAAGCGCGTGATTGCAGGTGTTGAAAAATGAGGCTGCGCTGTTGTACATCGATTTCTGATATCATGTATATCCTACGGTGGCTTGTTAGGGTCATGCATTGATCTTTCCAATTTTCTAATTTTCAAGATTTCACTTTCGCATTTTCTCCACCGTAATATGCTATAATTTGATATATGTTTATCCCTCTAGATGCACCATAGATATGTCAGGTAGCAGTCCCGCCCCTCTGTCAGATTAGGAAATCATGAATTAAATAAAGTAACTGGCTTACTGATGTATATTCAGGTTGATTCGAGCCAGCGATCTCGATGTCCAACAGTGACCAGGCCGGTTAGGTGTTAATCCAATTTCATTCTAGTACGTGTTGCGGAAAGTAAAATACTGACGACGAAAATCTAATATAAAGGAACACTTTTCTCAAAAATTATTTTGGCAAGAGGAGGGAAGTGTTTGAACTATATAAAGATGCAATAATAAAAAGATATTTTCAACCGAGATCGGACCTTGAGCCCTTAAACTGCTTCATGATGAAGCTTTATTCTGCATAAATATGACATGAATCGAAAACAACTTCGCGTGTGTAACACAGACATTTGTAAAAAAATAATTATATTGTTGACGTGAATTGCATATTTGCCGAGTCACTCCGTCTTTGCATAAGCCTGCATGTGCAACTTATATAAATGTAAATATTTACGGTGTAAACTCACGACATCCACTTTGTCCTCAATGTTATTCGATACGTTCTGAAATTGGAAGTGCATTATACATTTACTATTAAAGCCGAAACGTCTGTCTATTAGTCCGTCTGTCTGTCTGTGTTTCTATAATTCGATAACCACGCGATCCAGAGATACAATACATATACAATTCAAAAGGTATAGATCACGAGAATGACATGAGCCTATTTTCGGTCCGGGTCCTGGTGGGGGATGGTCACACCCATAGTTTATTTTCCTGGGCTATATGAATATAATCGATATGCAGGATAGACCATATAGAATAAGTGCAGAACCTGGTGGTACACATGTATTCGGAGGTTGTTTTTAGTACGCCAACTATAAGCATCACATCGTACATTCAGCAGATTGCCGTCGTCCAAAATGTGTTGTCCCATAACTCGATAACGGCGTCATGTAGAAATACAATATATACGTCATTGTAAAGGTCTTGCTAAAGAGAATGACAAAGGGTGTGGCTGATCACAGGCAGATTGTGTTTTCTTTTGTTATAAGTATAGACTACTGGGGGTATATAAAATTAGTGCCAAAATTGGACTGGTGCAAATGCATATATATGCTGAGGCGTATGTGTAAAACCGAGCATCAGATCTTGTATTCAATAGATAGCCGTCGTCCACATTGGGTTTTTCAATACGCGATTGTCCTTGAATTGAATTACCGGAAACCATATAAAAGCTAGCTATTCTATTATGATACTCATATAAATTACCTTAAGGATGTCCGCTGGTGGTAAATCAAAGTAATTAACTTTTTGAATAATGTGTGTTGTTGCATTCATAATTATGTAATATGAGAAAAAACAAAGAAAAAAATATAGGTTGGTGTGCATATTTTAGCTGTAGGCAACATTAGGTGGACTGCCCTATGCTCAATTTGATAACCTAGAAAGCATAGGGAATAGCCCTAGTTTTGAAGCATATTCATGAAAAATTCATATAAATAGTATTTAACTTTTTCTTATATTCTAACTGTTTGCAGATAATCACAATGTCTATCAAAATTTAGCAAATTGGATGGATGTTGCTGTGCAAAATTCTCGGCTAGAAGGCTTTTAAAGGAAATCCCCATCTCTTAACCTAGGGAAGGGAGATAACCCAATAGAAAAACAGGCAAAATGGCTGCCAAAGTCAAAAACCACCAGCGGACATCCTTAAAATATGTAAGAATATTGCGGATAAAAAATACAGTACCAAGATAATATAAACGTCCCAATCATTGCTGAGTTAATTATATATATATCCACATTGCTTGACACTGGTGTAGATTAGACCACCGTATTCTCGTGTCTGAATGTTAGGTGCCGAGGGATGCTTTCTTGTAGTCATATAGTTGTTTTTTAGTCGCCAGACGTCGTCAGTTTTTCCCACCTCTTGCATATATCGCTCCAATTTAGAGTAAAATAGTACAAGGAATACCTGGAATGAGTTTGTGGAGAGTGATACCTTAACCTACCAGTATTGCGACGTGTATCTACAATGTATATCATCTCTCTTCTATATATTTCAATCTGCAAATCATGTATGTGTTGTTGTTTTTTATGATAATAATGTCGTCGCATGGTCCGTGTTTTGAAACAGAAGGCAAATGATTTCACCAGACCCTTTGATATACTTCACCCATTCCTGACACTGGGATCACTGGGCGTACAATCACGATTCATATCTCATTGGACAGCTCTCGCAAATGGAAGTACCATGAAGTTTTTTTGGTACTGGACCGGGACATTGAAATATATTAAAGAGATATAAATGTATTTCCACACGTAAAGCCTGCAATTTACTGAACATTTTGTCCTTGAATCTGTTCCTGTAGTTTCAAATTTGTAAAATATCAAATCGATGACTTTCATTCGTATATGAATTACATTGTGGCATACAGGCCCTCGTAGTGGGCAATTTCTTCGCTAGTTTATGTAATATTGCGAGATTATCAATGTTCTGGTTCTAGACACGTTCATTTATATCCCGATAATTCTGTCAGCATACAAAACCGTTTCATCTATATCTCATCATGACTTGTGCTCCCTAAAACAATATGGCCTCCTTGACTGAACTTAACCTACAACAAAATCATGTTGATGATAGCATGCGTCAGACCTGACATTCAATATATTCAAAATAATTATTTCGTATGAGAGTTAGCACCAACTCCAACTGTATACGAAATGAAAATGAACAATAAAAACACAAGATGGTTTCCTACAAGAGAGAAGCGGTCAGCAGTTTCCAATGATGTCAGCAAGGCATACGACCTTCTTTGGATAAAATCCCGATCACTGACTGCTAAGCTTTAACCAAATAAATTTCCAAGTTGTTTTTTTCCGGAGTATGTACGTAAGTTACGAAACGTAGCGCCAGTGCGCCAGTGTACATCATTTATCGCATGCTTTAAGATACTTTCCATGGAAGCGCCTGGTGGTATAGCCCTGTTTGACAAGCTTCTGCAGTAATATTCTGTGACACTGATTAAAATCGTCACAGCCTGCATATGATCCACCAAATGCTACCAGGCGATATATGTATACGCCGTCCTTCTAGAATTTTGCTATCCGGGAACTTAACTATGTCAAAAGTGTAATCGTCTCGCTTGTCGAGTGGACGCAAGTGAAAGCCCTGATAATTTTTTTGTAAAGGTATATGTCCAGATATTATGTTGCATCTAAGCTATCAGTGGCAGTGGTTTACTTCCAATCTAGTGAAGAAGGGGGGGGGGGGGAGAGGGATAGAGGGGAGGAGGGTAAATATCTTTCACAGCGTCGATACTACAGTGTCGTCCACAATGATTGGTGCATTGGTAAACAAATCGAAACTTTGCAACAACAGTGTAGTTCGGCCGAATCATATTCATTCTTGAGCAGTTCTTTCGACGGCTCGAGAATTTCCGTAGGATTACCTGTTTCGTTGACCTTTTTCAATAATTTACCTGTGTTGGAATTCGAATAGTGTAAGATTTAAGATTAAATATCGTTAATCTATGTAAATTCCTGGGAACGACAGTGCGAATACAAAAACAAATCCCCCCCCCCCCTGAGATAGCGAGACTGGTACCTATTTGGAATTAAAAACTGTTTGCGATCACACCGTAGTCATTTAATGTTTGGCTTTCTGCCTTGGTGTGATTTTTTGCGTAAAACGCAACGGTATGCTTGTCGCAAGGTTTTGTAATATATAAACCAAGAAATTGTCTCATTTCTTCGCGAAGGCAGCTTCAAATTGCTTTAGGAGAATAGTGTGAACAGCCCATGACATAAATATACAGTCAGGTTGCTGATGAAAAAGGACGCGTACAACCGACTTTAAGTCAATTTTAACTCATCAGCGTCGCCTTCGACGTCTCGGGTCGGCCCCATATTGGCATTGTCTGTTAGCTGGTCGGTGGTTTCAGCATGTTTTTTTTCGAGATCAGGTTTTCGTCTCCAAAGTAAGGTATGACAGTTTAGGCTCGACGTACTGTGTCATGAAGGTGTGAAGTCAACCGTAAACACAAAAGACAGTTGCCATAGGAGTTGATTCAAAGTGTTGATCGCACAACAGTTCTTCTGATAATCTAACCTCTTACCTCTTACCTATACAGCGAATGCCACTTGGGTACGTTTCAGTAATGCACACCGGAGGAACATATTTCTTTTGCTTTAGAGCAGAATTTATTAACTAGTATTCAAGGTAGGAAATTAATGCACTTGTACGTCAGAGTCGTACGTTGGAAAATTTCCTTTGATCCATTATGTAAAAGTCCTAGCCCATCATCCAAGCTTCGTAGATTTAAATTTGGTAGAACTCTTTTGGGAGGCGATGGATCGTTTATTCGCGACAAGGAGTATTCACTAAAAGCGAATGGAATCTGCGTTTCTGAAAAAAGATTGACCACAGCCCAATTTGTTTTCAACAAAAGCTTGTGATTAGCATATCATGGCGTTTTATGGCGTTCGACGTGGAAACGCAGTATACCAATGAATAACGACTACAATGTGGTTGCAAGCATTTTTTTAATTCGAAATATTTTCGTCGTTAGTTTTGTGGAAAAGAAATCGCTTCTCATTCGCATTGACGTTCCCAGAAATTTGCATAGAACCGCCGAAGAAATATTCAAAAATCAACCGGATTCGTCAAAATACGCTGTTTTGTCTAAGTTTCGATATTTCTACCAATGCACCAACCATTGTGGCCGAGACTTTATAAGTGTTATCCCGTGCTAGAATAGCAAATATGCGTCTTCATACCGGAACAGATATAGGTCCGCCAAAGGTAGAGTACAATTTGTAGTCGTTGGTATACCTTATGGTTTCTGACATTAACATACTGATGACCCGTTTTATTGAGTTTCGATATTATTCATGAACGAAGGTGTTCATTGAGGGCTCTGATGAGGAATACTAGTATAGATTCGAAAAATCCAAAGGAGATAGATACCTACAAGTGTATGTGTCCTTTGTTATCTAGTTCTTTCGTAAAAGTGTTTTCACTCTCTCTGGCCCGAGAGCGAATTTCGACCTGTCCAGCCCTGTGATGGGAGGGGGGTGGCATCACGGCCTCGCTGAATATTATTCTTACGACTTGAGCTAGGAAGCTCAAGCTTACCAAACTATATCTTTGGGTCAAGCTCTACTAGAAAATGTAAATCATTCAGGATGTCCGCCATAATGACGTCACAGTTACGTCATTTTGGAAAAGACAACTTTGGAGCGATTTGTCGAATCTTTTATTTATGTGTTTTCTGCGCAAAAACTGCATGATATATTATTAAATCATAATCCGTTGTGGAATGGGTCGTCGCGATATGACTTAAATATTGTTGAAAGCGACGTTAAATCCTACTCACTCTCTCTCCTGAAATAGCCTTTTCCCACTTTCACCCGCAGAAAGGTAAGAATTTTGAAGAAAAAATGACCAAAACATCACATTTTTGTACCCCTCATGGTGGTCATTATGAATTTGCACATAATTTTCAGCACGGGGTGTCATGCATTTATGCTCAAAATGAACCCAATATGACAAAATGTGAAGTCACGCAATATCCGCTGTCATGTTCCGCTAGCTGAGTTCCGTCAAGTTTTTTGTTCCGGAGATAAGGCCTTGTAGGTGTAAGCATACACAAGCATTCGACATCTGAATTTCTTGAAATGGCATTACGTTATAATTCCCCCAAAATGATTTAACTGCTTGCATTGCTATTGTTTGCATTGCTTGCATTGCTATCAGTTGTTCAACTTCTGGAACCAGCTATATATACTGGTTGTGTTTGTTGAATATATTCTTCCCTTAGTAATTCCATTAGAGGAGTACATGTAAGTCGATACTGAAGTAGGTGGAATAGCTTTCCTCAACTCCTCAGCCAAAACCTAGTAATAGTAATATTTACAAATAAATATTATATTATTTGGGTCCTTGTCTGCTGGAACAAGAACGAATTTACTTTGGAGGTCTGCAGAGACTGATTCCACCATAGCGTCTCTCAGTGTTTGTTTTGCTTGGGAAGAGTATTTCCGTCGATGTGGTGGATAGTAGAGACATCCTAGCCTTCGACAAGATCCAAGCAGTTAGCGAGTACTAGGCTCTACTTTTTTTCATTTCAACCCCTCAACAACGTATTCCTCAAGTGCGCAAGATTATCTTTTGGTCGGTCATGGTATTGACATTCATCGGCTCTCTATATTTTGGTCCCTTCATCAAGAGTATTTAAGATCCATATTACACAATATATCAAGGTTACCAGTCACAATATGTCTACATTGGTTAGAGATGAATGTGGACGCACAGTCAAACGTTCTCGTCAAACCCTATGATGGCTTTAGAGTAATCAAACATATTACTTGCTTTTGATTTAGTGTACTGGTAAGAAATACACGGCGGTTTCGCGAACTTGAAATAATTGGGGTCATTTAGAATTCTGGGGATGTTTATTATGTCCAGTGCTTCTAGGAATGTAGGCCCCAAAACAAACTAATACTGAAGTTTCAAGAATAGCCGGTCCTGGGGTGTTTCGATTGTTTTCACTGGAAAATATAATCGAAAATACGCTATATCTTGACATATTTTAGTTATGCTTGATGGCATTTTGTATTCAGATGACACAGCCTATTGGACCGCTTTGGTCATTTGATATAGGATCCTCAGTGGTAGATCATAGCGTACTTTACGCAAAGTGTGTAAACTATTGGGCATGTTACATAAGCCCACTAAGTATTTCATAGTAATAAGACTGTGAATCGTCGATCGATTAAACATTCTCCGATCATGGCTGCGATGTAACTGTTCGTGATGTTCGAGTAATTGGGTGACCCTGGATTATTCTGTTCGGCGGTTTGCTACATCGCCGGATCCTTTAACATTATTATATTATCCAAGTTCCAGCATCCAGAACATTTCCCTATTGAGAACTGGTGTATCATGATATTTCAGTGGGACTGCACTATAAAATGGCAGCTTTAGATTTGCTCTGTTACCATGTCATGCCGTTTATTTTATCGAGCGACTACTTTGGGAGATCTTTTTAGTCGGGTGCGGGAGGATTGTATCTTGGGTTATTTGAGAGAAATCGATTTGTTACATTAGTTTTAATGTGTGTATGTTTTAATGCGTTGGATTACTAAGTTATTGGCTTGAGTACTTAGAATTTTGTTTGATCGTCACAATATAGCTGAAATATTGCTGAACGCCACATTAAACCTTAATTCTCTCTCTCTCCTTTTTCGACGGCCGTATCAACAAGCGTTTACACATGTGGTGCACTCTGCCTACGTATGCTCTGCCACTCTACAGAACCTAGGGTACGAGACGTGACGTTATCCCATGGCTGCTGCCATTTAGCATTCAGATTCGGGAGCGTCGCTACGCCAGTCACACGCCAGTGACGTTATTTTCCTCTCCACGTACAGCACATATTCAATGGCGAAAACCCGTCGAAGCGGACAGAGTTTCAAAATTTCTCTGACAAGATATTTTTGCATTCATTATATATGGCAATCCCACTATCATCAAAAAATATAATATCTTTGCTTTAGCAAACTTCGCTGCAGAAAAACAGACGGGAGAGAGTTTAAAAATCCATCGATCTTGAGGCTGATTACATCTTTAATTTATTTGATCAGGGTAACAGTTGTCTAAGTAGACGGACTGTTCCTGTTTTAGATTAGCGCAATCCCCGGATGCTGCGTTGTATTAAGGAAGGTTCGATTTAAAACAAGTCATGAAATCAACATTGAAATAAGTTAAGTTCCAGGTTTTTACAGCATTTCGTCGTATACAGGACAAATTTAACATATATTTTTCGGAGTTACTTATCAATTACTATTCGTCCTCTCTGGCTTAAATATATCATTTGTCTGAAAAACCGACTTAATCTCTGCCATATTTGTATTTGAAATCGAATAGGGAACTGTATCCGACACGTGAATCATTGCATGTGAAGTAATTCACCTAGGCACCTTCAGTCAAACTGATTTAACCAATCGTTTGTTAGCCTCGTGATAACAATGGCTATTCATGCATGAGATTTCCTGTCGCAATATTCTAATCCCATATAAGCTATCTACACTTGTCTGTTCTCGAGTTATATTCACTCAAGTACTCAATAATGATATGATGATATTCCTGAAACAATGTTAACTAAGCTTAGTTAACATAATTTCAGTAATGCTGCAAGACTAGTCGCAAAAGTGATATTCGATGACCTGCAGCACAATGTTAATGGAATGCAAAAGGATCAAAATCCTAAGTAGCATAGCAGAGGAATCGTGTCATTATTTGTCTATCTAATTGTCTCCAGTTTCCTTCGTGACATCGTAAAATGTCATCTGCATATCAGATATGTACCAGAGCAAAAAAAAGGTAAAATCTGTCGAATACCAGGTAAAAGTTGGACATTCAATGCAGAAATCAAAGTTATACATTGTATCGTCGGCTTTGGAATGTATTGGGTCCACTAAAAGGGGAAAATGTCATATTCTCAGATTCACTGCTATGCCTTCAAGCGATTAAAAGTGGAATTTCAACTCATCCCACCATCTTGAATATTCTACAATCATATGACTGTAGATTTGATCAACAGATTGATATTTTGTTTTGTTGGTTGCCTAGTCACATTGGCATCAAAGGTAATACTGAGGCTGATAAAAGGGCCAAGTCAACCCTAGACAATGAGGTGGATAATATTGGAATCTGATATAGCGATTTCAGACCCTCTATCTTAGTCATGTAAGAATGCTGTTTCAATCTTTATGGGATGCTGTGAATAATAACAAACTTCATGAGTTCAAGAAAACTCAAGGCTATACTCATCTGACATGTCTGGACAGACAGAAACGTTTCGATCAAACCATGATCAGGCGATGTAGAATCGGCCATACACGATTAACTCACGAACATTTACTAAAAGAAGAGCCAGTCCCAAGGTGTATTCCATGCCTCGAAGATCTCACAGTGAAGCATATTCTTATCGTCTGTATAGATTTTAAGATTGCAAGAGATTCTTTTTATCGAGCAGCTACTTTAGAAGATCATTTTAGTCGGGTGAAAGAAGACTGTATCTTAGGTTATTTGAGAGAAATCGATTTGTTGTATATATTATAATGTGTGTTTGTTCTGATGTGTTGGATAACTAAGTTGTTAACTTGAATACTTAGAATTTTGTTTGATCGTCGATATATAACTAAAATATTGCTGAACCGTGGTTCTCTCCCTCTATTATACGACATAATAGTAGTGGCTATGCGCTACAACCTATCTATACAAGAGTTTTCTCTCCATGCGGTAACAAATACAGTACAGCTCTCATTAAAAGTCACTCTGCCGCGGTAGTTAAGGTGCTCCTACTGTGCTTCTACCGCATCGCTAATGCATTGCTGCTGCGTTGCTACCGCGTTACCGCCACATTGCTACGGCACCGCGCTGCTACTGAGGAATCGAAATTACCTATTACCGCGCAAAGGAAGGCTGTTATTATCTGTGTATCCCAAATGATCTAATTCACTAGATGTGAGGGCATAGGAATACACGGACAGTAAGACAAATATATGGAATTTGACGATCCTCGTGATTTTAACCCATTGAAGAAAGCACGTGAAGGATAATGATCGGGTATATCCAGTTCATGTAGCAACATGAATATTTAGACTTCATGCTATTTTCCACTAATATGTATGCAAGCTAAGACCGAGTCCATTGTGGTCTCAGATATATGGGAGGTCATACCCTGTGAGTATTCCATAGTCGTATCGGGGCATAGCAGACATGGTTTTAGTGAACGAACAGTTTAATGGGATAGCTTCTACGCCACTGATAAACCTCAGCTGTGACGATGGAATGACATAGCATGTACAGATGTTTCCTTATCCATGAATAATGAATATAATTGTTTCTTTCGGTATTCACATTCAACCTATTCAGCATTACTCACAATAAAATATTTATTGCTCCCATCTTTCTATGAATTATACTAGTTAAACGCAACATATAAACGTGGCGAGAAAAACTGTCGGTGAAGAATCCATATGACCCCACAGACCAGTAGTATATCAAGAGGAAATCTCTCATTTTCTGAGAATATGGAAAAAATGCAGAGAGAATGCGGAGAGCGAAAGAAACGACACGTCCGTTAGGTTTCACGTCCGGGTCAAAGATCATGGTCGAGGAATGGGTTCCCAAGGCAACGTGGAAAATAGAGAAGTCACGTGACTCTGGAGGGAATGCGGAAAAGAACGAACCGGACACGCAGTCAAATGGTCGAGGTGGGTCTTTCAGGGCCCTAAGGGGTCGGGCAAGGTCTCTACTTCAAGCGCTCGTCGAGATCGGTCACGTGATGGTGCGGTAGATGCAAAACTAGGAATTATCATGGAAAGATAAAATACGGAACACGGACTTTACACCTAAAACTAACTTCGGTCAAATTGGTCGACATGGGCTCTACTTGGCCACATGGGTCCCGGCATGTAGACTATGTCAGGGGTGGTTCGGAGCAGAGAGCACGTCCGCTTGTCAGTGGATCGCAGAGGGTGTCGGCTCGTAGACTACGTCTGGGACTGTATGGATTGGACGTGAGGCCAGTCACGTGCCCGTCGAAGAGTAGTAACCTAAGCTGGCTTTTTTAGGGATACGCATATCCGTATAGAGCGATCTGGAGGCCAATCTCGGTCGGCATATAGCGTGCGGTGTGTGATATTGAAGCCTCCGTGCTGTAGACTACGACTCACATGTTTTGGACTGGAAGTGACGTCATGATACGCATGCGCAGTTGGACAGCATTAGCGGAAGCGAGCTTCGTGTGAGTGCACCAAGACGTGTTTGCGTGAAATAGGGACAATCTTTGGTCCAAATAGGCCGTGTGTGATGTCGATTAGAAGTCCTCGTGGGGTAGACTATGACTGATATGGATAGGGTCAGACTGGCATGTTTTTTTATTGAAAGTCGTGTCATGGGAGTGACGCCTTCACCGATCATGACTTTGTCCTGGACGTGACTTCGATCGAACGTGACGTCATCCATCCTCCCTTTTCCTTCGCATCCCCCATACCCTCCCAAATAATAAGCGAATTCACCTTAATGTTCTACTCCGACCCCATAAGTTTCAGGCAACAGCAAGTGTTGCGATGTCATCAGGTCAAGGCATATCATCAAAACACACCTCGGTTAGGATCGAACAAAACGAAACACATTATCAATATATCACTGAAAGCAACAAATCAATGTTGCATAAACAACCAATTGGCTTCGTTTAAAATCATAGAGTAGATATTGGTAGCATTGATAAATAATTTGATCCACTCAAAACTATTTTGGTTCAATATTTGGCTCACTTGTTCCCCTGCTTCAAATCTATCTGTGTGACATTTTGGTTCTATTTCTCCAAATATTGTATCATATTAATGAGCTGTGTATATTCACAATATTCAAAAAACGAGTATAAATATTCCCATAAAGCAAATACGAAAAATGGACTATTTTCTGAAAGACGATTCGCTATACGCTCTAGAAATGGTAATGCAAGACATTGGCGGTGAGCTTAATTACTTGCTTTAACGTCTTTCTTTCTCTGAAAAGATATTATATACTAATATAGATGATGTCACATAATCACGTAATTATCGAGACTTAGAAGAACTGGTACCTATTTATAAGCTGGCTCTTCACTGTAGACTGAAATCCATGTCATATTCCTTATATTCAGTTTGAAGTTTGATCAATTTAGTATATCGAATTTGGGATATTTCAGATTTTTGGTTAGTTCCACGTTGGAACGATTAACCCGTAGCGCTAAATTTCATCACTTTTCCAGTTTTGCTAGTATTGAGAGAGGAGTTCACGTACATGAGTTGATGAAGTTATAACATGGGGATATCTGTAAATACATGTAACTAGTTTTTTTCGATGACCCCCCCGACTCCCCCATTATATTTCGAAGGCAGTTGCTATACTCCCTCCCATATATAATGGTAACACAATTTTTTAGCCGCTCCTCACAAATAATTCGACCATCCACACCCTCCCTGCCATAAAATACCTGTGACAATGACCTTTGACATTTTTTAACCAATAAGATTGCTTCAGGCTTCAGTTAACATGATAATTAAGATGTTCAATAATTACGAATACATAGAATTTGTCTCCGCACCCATTTGCGTACACAATTCGACTTCTCCGTTGGGAGTTCCAATTAGCCTTGATATATCAGCCCACCCGCTCTGTTCAAAAGAATTTATAAATAGACATGAAATGTCAGTGATCTCAAATCCATCTGAATTTCAAAAGGAGCCGTATGAGTGGGTTATTTTTTGGGTATCATATGTATCTGTCCACCCCTACAACCACAATAGAAGGACATATGCCGAGAGAATACGTTACCCTACACACAGTGCTTGGGTATTTTCTGACTGGCTCGTCTCTTGATTGTAGTTGAAATGTACACCTCGTATTGTAATGCTTTCGGTGGTCTGATATATGAAGCCGACTTGTGTATGAAGATGCTCCGCGCCAGTAAAATAGGATAGCTGAAGCTTGCTCACAATGAGTGACCACATCACAGTTAATGGAGGGTAGCCTATAAAACTGAATTGAAATTGTTTTTTTAATCAATTATTGCTACAAATTTTGTCATAGTGACATGAACGGCTATTCCGTGTATAGGTCCATTTTTGGAAACCAAGCTAGCCTTCCACAGTATGAAATATTCTCCAGCCAAGTCGACTACATCACAAACACAGGCCTGCAAAACAAGAGTTTTGGGGTGTGTGGGCGGTGGTATTAGGGTGAAGTGTCGAAATATGGGGTCTCTATATATAATCCCATGCTTTATATAAATCCACAACAAGGTGTGAAACGCGCGTTGCCTGAATCGAGAAATAAACGGTTTACCGCGAAACAAAATACATCAGCATATTCTGCAAGTATGACTTTACATATTCCTGTCGTCAAATTAGTAAATTTGTGCATTTTTTCACCTTTGCCGGGCGATTCAAAATCCAACGTAACTGTCCATCCATCTAGGAACAGTGAGATTATGGCGGGCATCGCTCTCAATTTTGATTGGTCACTCGCGACACGCCTCCGGCAAGAGAGGTCACGCACTGAACAGCTGTCGTGACTGAACAATCAGAATTGAGAGCGAAGCCCGCCATAATCTCACTGTTCCTACATGGATGGGCAGTTACGTTGGATTTTGAATCGCCCGGCAAAGGTAAATAAATTGCACAAATTTACTAATTTGACGACGGGAAGTGATACTCGTAGAATATGCTGATGTATTTTGTTTGGCGGTAAACCGTTTATTTCTCGATTCACCCAAAGTGCGTTTCACACCTTGTTATAGATTTACATAAAGCATGGGGTTATACATAGAGACCCCATATTTCGACACTTCACCTTAATACCACACTCCCCAAAACTCTTGTTTTGCGGGTCTGTGATCACAAAGCTGAGAGTACAGTGGTTGTCAAACTAATATAACTCCAAATTACACAATTTGTGATATCACCCGAAGTTATAATCTATTATAACAAGAGGATGCTAGGTCCCCCGCCGAATTGGCAGCAATATTTGTAAGCATTCTCGGACTCAGGGGATATACATGAGGGTGGCAACAGCTACTTCACAGGCGTAAGAAGCAGAAGGATCTTTCCGCCTCCCCAGGTTTTGAGATCAACTCAGAATGGCTGACTGAATATTGATTGCTGCTGTAATATACATGTATTTTCCTCACGGAGTAGCACGAAAATTATGTAACCGAAATGCAACTCCAAGGGACATCTCATGGCATATTATCTGCAAACTAAATTGCATCCTCAATCTTATATTGCCCGGAAACCAAATTTAGACTTTGCCACCAAGTGTTACCACCTGTAGGTGCAAGCAGGCAAAACGCAATCCCAGACATCTCATGGCATGGTATCGGCTTATGAACTTTGAGAAGGATCTGAAGAGGGGTCCTCAAGTTATTGCCGGTACTGGATGCCCACCAGTGT